>JAEUBB010000211.1:0-61812 GCA_018257885.1 Parmelia sp. 050094 | reverse complement strand
CCCCGGCACCCTCTTCACCGAACACGTCGACATGGCCGGCCGCGGCAGATCGACCATCGTAAAGATGAAACTCCTAATGACGACGCTCGACGACATCGATGAGCCGGCGCGGCGCGGGTTCAGAGTCGTGTGGTTGGGGAAGGGGTATCCGGACTGGGCGCTGCGGACGGAGCGGGTGCATGAGATTTATGAGGGGGAAGGCGGGGAGGGGAGCGTGTATGATGTGTATGAGACTTTTAGCGGGCCGTTGGCGTGGGCGGTGAGGGTGTTTGTGGGGGGGCCATTGGTGAGGAGGTTTGGGCAGTGGAATAGCGAGTTGAGAGGGTTTGTGGAGGGGGGTGGTGAAGGGGGGTAAAGTGCAGGTTGCGATTTGATGGAGGAGGAATGGAAACTCGCAAGGGTACGTACGATGCCTTTTTTCGAGATAGAAGCCAAACTCTATATCAAGGATCTCAAAAGTGCTTTCATGAAAAATACAATCAACAAGAGTCTTGCCCATCTGCTTCCTGCTTTAAAGCGGCTTTGGGACTTGCAACACAGCGACTGGGAGCATGGCGAATGTTCACAGATAAGTGATCTTGACTGTCCGCTCAAAAGCGCATTGTTGATACTAATTCCTTTAGTTTGGTGCCTACGTGAAGCTACATTTTAGGGAGCAAGGATTGCGCATCGTCGTTGATCTAGCTCTTACAGTATTGACACTTAGATCTGATGCGGGTAGTCACTCTTCATGCTTCCAACAGTTCACTGCGGAGGGAATAGGAGACAAATTGTAGCAAAAGATAGACGTTGCGAAGCGAGAAGGACTGTATCTCGAATTGGCAGATGCGCTTTGCTGGGTAAGGTATCAGTCATTGGAGCTCCCCTCCTCTTTATCCTGTAAGCCTTGGTGGATATCGAATAGCATTTCATACAAGCTTACGAATTGCAGTGAAATTGCGGTGAAAATACTTCAAGGAAGGTGAGCCTTGATCTCGTTTGCTATTTCGTCGAACCTTCCGTTATACGTATACTTCTACAAAGCCTAGGCTATCTTGCCGTTGCACAACTCAACTACCTACCATTCATATATGTCCGACAACCTTATGTCTTTATTTCTCACCCTGCACTCTGTAGACTTCCCTCTGGTCTTGCATCGCTCTTCTATCCCGAGCCTAAATGGCACCATTGCAGACGTTTCTTGTTTAGATCTTGTTGCAGAAAGTAGCCAGACAAGTGAGACCCTCAATCATTGTCGGCCAATCGAGTACTTGTAGTTGAATTGTACTCGTGTTTCATTCGAGTGGTAACGTTCACAGAGTAAGTGGGTCTCGTGGGACCCTTTTTCATTTCGAGCAATTCGCTGCTTGATGCTAGGTCGGGACTTGTCCAGGCGTCCTCGCTGCCTTTCGGAGCGTTGTGGGGGTCAGCTTCAGGGTCTGGGTCGTCAGAGAGACGTTTGAATTGAAGTCTCGCTGCATGTTGAGATCTGGGACGGCTTCCGTTCTTCGGGGAGGACTCCGCCTTTGACGCGCTGCGAAAGAAATGCCCAAAGAGCGGTCCTTAATTGCGCTTAGCTTTGCGGCAGTAGAAAGGTAGGGTAGAGCATGGACTTACGCATTGTGGGGAGGCAGGCAGAGAGGATCGCGACGCTGTTTTCATTGGTGGTCCAGACGAATACGTCGACGAGACGCCATGTTGGATCATCGTAGTTCACACTAGCCAGCTTGCTGATACGGATAATCGAGATGGCACATACACTGCAAAAGATCAGTTGTGGCTGCCAAAAGCGTCAGGTGGAGACGTCTGAGAACATACAATATGCCCAGTAGAAATATGCCTGTCAAAGTGAATTTCTGAGCTTTCGTTGTGTGCAAGCCCCATACCATAGGGATAGGAAGGCAGATAATCAGAATGTCTGTCAAGAGATTGAGTACGCCACTGGCGATGGAAAAAAGTGGCAAATTGATGCATTTGGCGTTTTGAATGTTCCGGTCCCAGAAGGCTGCCACGGGCCTGCACTGAAAGATGGCTACAAGAGTGAGACTAAGCCACTGGCAAAAGACAATTGTGGCGCCCATGTAAACGGCCAAGCGGAAGCGCCTAGATGGAGAGAAGAGCCGATAGTAAAGTAGTAATAGAGAAGCTTTTGTGGCAGCGGCTGTTGCTAGCCAGAACGCAAGGTTGGCCGGGGCTACCTTTGGTTGTGTTAGTCTCGGGTGTGTTATTTAGGAGCAAAAGAGATACCAACCTTTTGGAAAGAAACGGCGGTGGAAAGTACAGCAGGAAGATGTCGGCCTAGTCCGTATTTTGTCGCAGCTAGAAGCGTGGAGATGTTTAGGCCGTAGAGGAGCATCTATTCCGCCCTTTAGCGCCTCGGAAGATTTCCCGCGGAGTTGGGGGCGGGGGAGTAGGAAGCAAGCGGGGTATAAGGTATAAAATATGTTGTAGCTCACCAAAGCTAAGAGAATCGTGTAATCGTCCCAACCAAGGGGAGTTTTGGACTTGCGTCTCGCTACACCACGAAGTATGACGCCTCCAGTTGCGATAACGAAGCCAACAGCCACGGCCACATATACAGGACTCTTGTTCGATGCCTCAAGATCGACGCGCGAAAGGCTGTTTGATGGTGACTCGAAAGACATGTTGCGACGGGGTTGGATAGCATGTATGAAAGGTCGACTCTTTCCCGGTCACTAAGAGGAATCGTCGTGAATAGCGGCGGACGCTTCCATTTTAATGGGAGGGAGAATAGAAGAAGTAACGTCATGGTGGCAGAGCAGTATGAAGGTGGCCTGTGCCTCTTTCTGAATGTAAGTACGGAAACGTCCCTGGACCAATGATATCGATATCTTCCGTTTGCATATTACGGACATGTGCATATGCAGGTTCGTCCCGGCATAGATTCGGCATGGCTCGATCGACTCTGGCTCTGAAACGCGGAGATAAGGGCTGACTCGCTTGGTGCGCTTCAATACAGATTTTAGGGTCATCGTTAGGAGTAGATACTCAGCTTGGTGGGGCGGTGCAGTCGGCGGCTGAAGATGTACATGTAATTTGGGGGGTCCGACGAAGAGCGAACCTCGCTTCACTCGCTACTCGCGCTGAACAGAGCCCGCAGATCCAATCAGCATGCACATCATCCTCATGAAGTTAGCAACGCGACGATCTCGCCTAAAATTGACCGTGTGAGACACAGCCAAATACAATCACCGCCCGCCTTGAAAACTCGACGTCTTCTTTCTCCAGCGAAGACTACAATCGTCAACAGAAAATGGCGGCGAAAGATGGGCCAGACATTGCTTTGAGGGCGATTTCAGGCCTTAATGCCTTGTTTGTGTCACTTACCTTGGACATACAATTTTCGTCCATTTTCCCGTCAAGCCTTGACTTGAGAATATCAATAACATGATTTGCAGTTCCAAAACTAGGTAGTCATGGCCACGAAAGAAGCCATGCCTGCTATTCCTTCCTGTTCGACCTTATTCGAAATACTTGCGAAAGAGGGTAGCCTTTTCTCCTGGTCCAGCGGCTGACATGAATCCACAGCTTCCTTGAATGCTTCCTCAATGCCTACAACGTGGCAGAGAGGTGGAGAAAATCACCGAGCCACAGGAGTCATGGACTGAGTGCGACGATATCGCCTCGAATAGTGTGTAAACATTCGATACTTTTACAGATGAACGGCTTTCTTGAAGATGATCTAGACCATCCGGAAATGAGCTTCACTCCGCTCGTACGTTAATCGAATCCACAGATTTACAGGAGTAAATTACACCTTCAATCGCCATAATTGGAAGGACCTTTCGTTTGTATCATCGTCCTGGCCCCTAATCCTTCTCAAAGCACTCCTATGTTTCCAATTCCTGTCCACACAGTGCTTTTAGCAGGCAGCGACTTTTTCTTAAAATGCCTTCCTAAAGCAGCTCGGGCCTATCAATGTATGTATCAACGAATATAGAGCTTTAATCTTCAGAACACAGGTAAAGCTTCCGTACCGGGAACTAGACTTGTCACAGGTATAGAACCCGATATGTTGGTATTATCGCGTGCGAAAAATGAGCATTTTCGTTACTTCTCGCGCCTACAGCTACTAAGGTAGAGTAGTTCATATCGTCCCGGACTGCTCATATTTCTCATAAGGAAACCAGCATCTACCACCCCAGACCTTGACACACTTCTTTCCCTGCGCTGCAAGCTTTTCAATTTCACAAAATGTCTTTTCCATTTCCGGCAATGTTCCCGGTTGACCAGCACCGTGAGGTTCTCCACAAGCTTACAGATCAGTGCCGTCGGCTCACCTGGCCATAGCTACTTTAAAGCCGCTCCTTGACAGCTTGATACCAATGTTTACATCGTATAAGGCAGCCATCGATACCTTCAAAAGAATTAGATCTCTCTACAAGCACGCGCTCGCACGCGGTTGTTCCCATCCTGGAATGGAGAAATTCGGGCACATGATGAGTAAAGCGCCATCTCGACCACCGCATGGGACGGTAGTCCCACCCATGATAGCAGAATTCAGAGGTCTTGACGTGAAGGACGATGAGAAGGTTCGTGAGTGGAAGAGAAGGTTTGAACCGTTAGCGGCGAAGATGATTATTTGTGAGCAGAAGCTGAGGGAGATTTTGGATGAGGCGGATGTTAGGGCGTTTGCGGTTGCGGAGGAAGCGGTAATGGCTAAGGAGAAAGCTTTGTTCTGGGAACAGGGAGTTAAGGATTCGGATGAGGACTTTGAAGAGTTCTAGGAAGGCTCTGCTTCTAGATGACTGATATGTCAGGTACAGACTGTTGCCTAGCTTTCTGCGACACAGTATTCATATCGGTAGCAAACGAAGCTGCGCCGCATTTCACTCCTTGTCAGCCTCAGTCCCAAACGCTATGTTTACACGACACGAGACGCAGAAAAAAATCTTCGTCGAATCAGGACTTGCTAACGCCATTAGTCCCTACCATCCTACCAGTACCAAGAGATAGGAGTTCAGTCAGTAGTGCCCTATGAAAAAAGTGACTGAACTCTGACGCTTTCTCCCGGTGGCTCGTATGGCCCCGCCAACGAATTCGGGAACGACGGATGAGATGCACCTCGTTCAGCTACGAGCATGTCTATCGACGACAGGAGTCGGAAACGCGGGTCGTCAAACTTACCAACTCGCCTCACCGGATGCGATCGTGCGGATCTGCTTGCCTACATACCAGGAGCTCGGATGGTATCTGATCTTCCAAGAGGAACCATCTGTGCGCCACATCATGACACACTGCATGCTTTTCGTGACTCTCACTTCAGAAAGTACGTGTGTGACAGTCAAGCGGCTGGCTTGGACGCTGGCAGCGTCCCATTGTGCGAGAGACCAGTCTCGCAATGGTCTCAGCAGCGGTTTCCAGACCCCGTGAGAAGATAAGTCCTTGTTCCATTTTAAGATGCACAAATGGAAAGACTGACTTGTCGACTTGATTCCGAAGATTTAGCGAAATTGTTGTCAGGCTGCCCTATACTTTTCCAAAGCTTGTTACTGCGGCTTGGGGGGTCGAGTCTTGCATCTGTATCAGCCTCGACCCGTCTGGTAGCACCACTGTTATCCAAATCTGGGTACTTGGAATCGCAGAAGCATATGGCCGACGGTCGAGAGTTGATTGTACCCGTACCTTTCCCTCTCATTCGCAGAGGGGGAACCAGCATCGAGTTCACGGATCTCGGTATAGTGAGCAGGGTTTCTGCATCCGATGCCGAGATCGCTCAGCTATGGAGCGCCATGACCATTCGATCCAGCTCAGCGACTGGAGTTGATGACGTGGCTTCGTACGACGGGCTCTCCCCGGCCGTAGTATAAACTCAAACTCCCACCAATTCAAGTCAACACAGGCGAGCAAATACCTTAGCAAAACGTCAAAAAGCTATCGGTCTCGTGTCTTTAATGTCTAGAATTTAGCTTGAGACTCAGAAGCAGCGGACATCATCGGGGAGTAACGGCGGCGTGGAACTAATGATTCGGTCCTGAGCTACGCTATTCCTGTATAGGAAACTATCAATTGCAACCGAAGACGACCGAGGACAGTCGAAGAACTTGAGATAATTAATCGGCGCTTGTCAATACCACGGACCTCTCTTGGCATTGTATGGCGTGTTGGCGATTCTATATGTGTTTGGTGCGGATAGCATGGCGAAGCCACCAAACCTTTTGGCAGAGACCGTTCACAAATTAATATAGGTGACGCGATAGAGCTAAAGAAGAAATCAGGAACTAAAGTAGAAACTGACCTTCAGCTGAAGGGATCCTTGGTGGCTTCTCTTAGTACGTAGTCCCACCACCGAATACTTAAATGCGCTGCTTCACCCAGCGCTCTCTGCTTTCCTCGACCTCCTCTGCTGTACAAACCAGATCACACCTCACCCTGCAAGTCCAAGAAATCGTTGTCTGATCAAATCGTAAGACACCCGCGCCTTTCCTCCCCCTCATACTATTGCCTCGACTACCTTGTCCGCGGAGCAGCACTCATCTTCTCTTGCAGAATATGCCTGCCATGACGTCCGAAGTACCAAAGGCTCAGCCTTGGAAAGCAAACTGGCCTCCAGCGAAAGCCTCTGAAACGACAGGTCACAAGTACATGGTTGATGAATCTGGCGCCCTGCTCATTGACGGCGCTAGCACCACCCCCGGGGGGGGCAATGGATTTTTCGAGCTCGTCTGCGCCAACAAGGAAACCGAGGCTCCAAAAGCGCAGCCATGGAAAGCAAATTGGCCTCCAGCGAAACTCGCTTCCGAAACCTCAGGTCACAAGTACATGGTTGATGACTCTGGCGCCCTGCTCATTGACGGCCAAAGCCAACCTCCTTTTGTCGTGGGGCCTGATTTTTCTGAGCTCGTGTGTGCCAGCAAGTAGACTGTGGCTTCCGAGGCCGCAGCCGTACAAGGGGCAAATGGGTTCCAGCGAAGAACGGACCAAGGTCGAATCCCGAGTACATGGTCGAGGAATCTGGCGCTCTGCTTGTTGACGCTGATATGAGGAGCAATGGTGCAGTCTGGTTTTCTGAGCTTGCTTGTTTCTCGCAAGGAGGGTGGTTGGTGGGTGCAGTCGTGTAGTAAAGCGCGGTAGTAGGGTGTCCAGGGCTTGCGAAATTCATGTCTTGTAGCGCAGAGCACACTCAACAGTCACGCTCATTAATACCATTCTTTGGAGAGTGTTCCGCGGAGTCGACCCTGCTTCATGAAAAACGCTTCTTACGGGCCAACGGGCGATATCCGCATGTGTAGAGTCCTCGTGGACACCTTTCCAACCTTGTACCAACAGGCTGTACCCAATGATCGCCGATCTCGGAAACGTGCATGGAGCTGGCGTATCCACGTCTCCAATCTCCGGAACAGGATCAATGGTCACATCATTGGACTGAGTACTAGCCAGGGTACTCTCACCCTCAATAACGGTATATAGCAATAGTGAATCGCCATAGGCAATGTTAAATGCAGGTCCTCCCTGCTTCCTGAGATTATCGTTCCTTTCCCTTCCTTTGCTGTGGGGTAAGGCTGAGTAGGGCGAGTTCCAACAGAAAGTACGTCAATTACGTTTCATGTTGACCCTAGGTTCGGAAGGCAGAAAGGCACCCTAGCGGTCTTCCGGGACAAAATCTGGGGATCTTTAGGTATGTACCACACCCTTGATCTTCGTGAGGAGAAGAGCCGCATCGACTTCACCAGTGAAGTTGGCGGAACGCACGTGTCGTATTCTGAGCCCATCGTGGCATATACTCGTGATCACGAAGCCGAAGAGCAGTGGTAGAACACGTTTCCAGGGCGCAGGCACGTTACTACATACAACGGCCCATGAACATACCACGCAATACTTTCCAGTGTCATTAAGAATTGCAATCTAAAATTCACGCCTGAGCTGA
The DNA here is from genome assembly GCA_018257885.1 of Parmelia sp. 050094. Lineage (NCBI taxonomy): Eukaryota > Fungi > Ascomycota > Lecanoromycetes > Lecanorales > Parmeliaceae > Parmelia > Parmelia sp. 050094. The sequence goes on along the minus strand of JAEUBB010000211.1, from coordinate 53,945 downwards.
CCTCGAAGAGCCCGTAGCGTAAACTGAGATACATTCTTTTTCTACATGTCGATCTTTGCATCCGACCAGCCTTTCATAGAAGACTGCAGTTTACAGACAGAGCGCATGCTGAAGCAGCAAGTAACAGCAACCGCGTCTTCAAATAGATCTGCCAAATTGGGGGTTTCCAGAGTGTACAAGAAGGTCGCTGTTGATTCGCGTTCGGGAGAGATTAATATCAAGGACTCTGTTGACGACTCGATATTCTCTGATAGCTGAGGCCTTGCAAACATTTCTGGTACGGTAGTGCATACATCGCCTTGCCTGATCATGATGCTTCTCGTCGTTTGTCGTTCTGTTCTTACGGGACGTGAAGATGAAACAATAGCATGTTTCGTATTCCCGTTTTTAGCTATTTATACCGAAAATGCTCCCGCTCCGTGCGCTACGACCCGTTTGCAAACGGCCGAGACGCAAAACACAGCTTATATGTCATCATATACCAAAGTCAGGTCACTAAAATGCCTATCAATCGCCGAGGCTGATGTTGAACGTACCAAAACTCGGGCGCCTCGATGATCAATGTCGTGGCCTAGAATTAAGTAGCATTCACGGCACCTCGACGCTTCACTTTGGAGTGCAGTCGCTGGATGATGACATGTTTCTGGAACATGATGAACTACCTTACCGTCTCTGCTCACCATGCCGAGGCCTGGTAGGCCTTCCGTAGCGGGAGCCAAATCGCAGCACACTGAGCCGAGCGATGTCTCAGGACCGTGGTGTGCAATCGACGGTATGCTATACTTGCCGTCCACTGGATTAGATGAAGAGATATATATAAACAGCAGCTACCCCATTTCCTACTCGTTCTCCATAGACATAGAACCAGTCTGTTTGTCTTTGCTCGTCTTTGACCATCACGGAAATTCGACCTATTGATCTCGCTGGCTTCAGTCACGATGCGTTCCTCCATCCTCTACCTTGTATCAGGTCTTGCCTCCATCGTGGCCGGTACCTGCACGCCGGACGATGATACTACCACAGAAGAATCCACAAAAAGCTCCACAGAAAACTCCACAAGCTCCCCGCTATCCACCAACTCGTACGTGGGAAAGACAATGCAAGCGACCGTGACCGGCTACGGCGGCTGCCTGACCGAAGCAATGGCCTGCGGCCTCAGCGGCTCCCCCGGCAAAGACCCCACAGCCGCCATGTCAGCCTATCTGATCCCCCACAATGACGGCGTGTGCGGTTCCTGTTGGAAGCTCTCCAACATTCGCGGATTGAACTACTCCGACAGCGGTGACAGTGTGCCGCCGAAGATAGGCGCGCCGTTTGACTCTGATGCCGAGGGCATGGTGGTCATGGTCAACAATGCGTGTGCGCCGGGCGCGGACCAGTATAAAGCTGGTGCTGTGGGACAGTGCGCGCAGGAACACAATGGGGAAGGCGACACGGACAAGTTGGGAAGTGAGACGGTGCTGGATCTTTGCGAGGATACGGATGCGGTGATGACGATGTGGAATCAGACCAAGCCTGGAATGGCGGTGGCAGATCTTGTGGGGGTGCCGTGTTCGGAGTGGTCGGGTACGATTAGGAAGGTGCCTTGGTGAAGCGCTGCTTATTGGAATTATGGTACTTGGTTGCAAGGGGGAGGCGGCAGATTTGGTAGTGCGATGATGGCTCGTTGTTGAGATTCTAAAGTATGTATAGGTACTGTAGAGAAATGGCAACAAGCTGGACAATTGAGAGGATTCAACTTGTCAGCATTTCCCCAATCTAACATGCGTGCCCATTGACTAGACTTGAGTCATCCCCGCCATCATTCCAAAAGATCGAAATCCTACAAATTCGACATCAGCTCTAGCGCAAGGTAAATCATTTTCTTTCTTCCTATCCCACAAAGCTCTGACCACGAGTCAAGGAAAATTCGGGCGCGCATTCTTTCTCTGATACTGGATGTGGGAAACTGCGGATGTCGGATCCTGCGTCGCTTCGCAATTCTGGAGAGCGACGATGTACGCGCATACTAGCATGGGGTGGTGTTTTTGTTGCGTGAGTTCATGAGCGCGATCTGAAAGCGCACTGCCGATATGCGATTTGGCTACATAAGGTCTAGAGACGCATACCGATTCGAGATCTCGAAGCCAAAAAACAGTCTCTGAAAGAAGCTCTAGAAAGATAGCTGGATCTGTTATTCTGTCACTTGTTACATCATTCTGTCTTCTCCCATTTGGATTGGTGCTATCGGTCCCGGCCTCATCCCCTGCTTTAAGCCTGACACCATCAACATCGAATCCACAAAACAGTTCAACCTCTGATAATCTGGACGCATACACATGGCTATGGATTTCCGGCGATGGGTCCCAAATAGTGCCCATCAACGGCCCGTAAGCTGACCTCGTCCCCGCACGTCCACAGCATAAAACTTTACTGAACAACAGCATAGTCAGGACAAACCGACGAACCTCTCAGCCTCTGACGGACTTCTAGCAGCTACAAATGGACACTCGTACACTTTTGGCTTTGCAAACTACCATGGCGCAGCCACTCCAAGACCCGGTCTCGCAAAGTTCCTGTTCGATTGCGAATTTGGCCTCTTTGGCCAGGTACCGGCGTCTGGCCTGGGAGTGTGGACGTCGTATCCGCAGGGTAAGTATGTCTGTAATGGAAATCTCCCCGGGATGATTCGCATGAGTCTGGTTGAGAATACTGTCGGGTGGAAGATGGCGTATCATGATCTTGCGTTTTTGATCAAGGTGCTTCATGATACTGAGGGCGTGAAGGATGAGGCGCCGTTTTTTGATTTCATTTTCAATTATACGGATGAGCTGGATGAGCATCCGTATGAGAGGGTAGTGAATGGGGAGTGGGTTAAGAGGTTTGGTGGCACTGGGACGACAGATTCCCAGTAGCGTGGACAGAAGTCGTGCCGATAAAGTAAAACATGGCTACTTTGGCATAAAAGTGCGGGATCTTGTTCCATTGCACGAGACATGTAAGCTGCACAAGCTTTTTCATATCCAGTTTGCCTAAAATAATACGATGGAGCATCAAAGGCGCGAGGAAGCAATCATTTTTCGGCAACAAACATATTCAGAGACTCGTTTTACGTGCCTGTGTCGAAAATGGTTTCTGTATTTTGAAAACTTGCCCAGAGTTGCGGAAGCGTGCCTCGATGGCGCTAAAAATGAAGCCCAATAACAGGTCATCGTTATCTAATGATTCTCTCAATGCAGTAGCTAGGACGATACTGTTGTTTCTACTATCTAGCGCCGAAGAAAGATAGACGCAAGACATATTCTCTCGCCACTTGTTTCGATATCTCTTGTATTTTACTCGCTGGTGTTGTTGGTCTCCTTGATCTGACTCTGAGCAGATGTATTCCTTTTTCTGTAGTAATGGAGTATCCTGTCCACTCATTGCAGACAGCCACAATGATAGTAAAAGCATGACAATCAAGGTAATTGCGGTATCTTGTGTCTTGGGTGGGACAGAGAGTGACTAAGGCAAAATGTGACTGTGTAGAGCTAAAGTGGTTGTTAACGATGTTGAATCGCACAGCAGCTCATGGTACGTAGAGCCATGCGAGATTCTTCCACCAGAGCAAGCATTTGCAACATGAATGACATGATCTCCATCGGAGAACCCTCCTTGCAATTCCGCGGCCTTCGCGCCCCGTCTGCTATTCTCAACGCTCATCAAGAATAGCTGTCAACCGCTGGATTAGGGCCCGTATAGTCGAGGGCACTCAGGTCGATCGTGGTACAGGTATTCACATCCGGTACGCCACCGAAATTGCTCACCAACTTGTACACTTGGTACTCGCCCCCAGAAGTTCCACAAGCAAACCAGGCTGAATCGTCCTGCTGGCCGATCCACTCGAAGGTACCTGGTGCAGTTGAGGTGAAGCCGTCGCCTTGATAGAATATTTGATTCCCGTGGCCCAGGTGGAGAAAGTCGACGAAGATGGCACCCGGGGGAGCGGGGCTAGCATATGCTAAGAGGCCGTTATAGGTGTCTATGTAGACGGGTTGTGGGATTTTGGAGTCCTGATAAAAGTGGTGTTAGTTGAGAACGGGAATCCGACATGGGTAGAGACGGGATAGACCGTTCGTTCAGAGAGAAGGGGGGGAAAATGTTATGGGAGAATACCAGATACGCTCTCCCATCCCCACTGACAAATAGAACGGCTTTCTGGACTGGCGTACGGTCAATTTACATTGCACAGTGAATATGCGGTCCCAGACTTACCTTTGGCCTTGGGGCTTAGGTATAAGTTGCCGTTACGAGCAGTCAAGTTGTAGCCTGTGATGCTTTGCCCAACTGGATAAGGAGACGCATAGGCTGAGACGGTGAATGGTCTTGTTGGGGGCGGAGAGGTAGCGCGACTTGCCAATGGACCGGCTAGGGTGACTGAGCAAATGGTGAGGCTGAGCCATAGAGTGGAGACGAAGGACTTGAGGGCCATCATGTTCGAATCCTGTAGGTTTTCGTGGTCTTTGCGACGAACGTTATGAGGTTGGGAGGGTTGGGAAATCGAGACTTACTATATACCTGGAGATACTCAGAGAAAGAATTCATCTTCGTCTCAGGGCATCATCGGCCTTCGTAGGCACGATGTCCATTTTTGGCGATTCAATTCAGCCACCGCTTATATAGTAGATGCGTGTGACCACCTTCTATGACTTTCAACTTCGCTCTCGCACTCTCATTGCCTGTTGCGACACATCGCTTGGTGTTATCACTTCTTGCCAAGTCTCTAGGTCTTACGGGCATCCATAATCCCTCGCTTAATTATCTAATAGTTTCGGATCACCTGCTGTATTTTCCAGCCACGCTCGTAATCACATTCCTTGCTTTTTTCTCCTTTCCCAATATGCTTGAGTCCTCGCTTCCTCTGCCAATGTCTTAGATTCAGGATCGTGGGTAGGTAGAATGGTGTTGTGCGGCCCTTCTTGGCATTTCCAAAACTGGTCTGAAAGGGCCCATGGTGTTACATTCGCTTCGCAACGAAAGCCCGCAATGCCAAAAGGCTACGAGACCGATGGAGTTAGGTAGATTCTGTATGAGAGCCGAGAAGACTAGACCAAGACATCTAGGCAAAAATAAACATCCGCAGCTCAAGATGGGTGAATCATTGTACTATTAGAGCACCTTGTTCATAGAATACTATTACGGGCTCGAGTACTTGCAAGTGAGCAGGCACCGAGAAAGGCGAAGGACTGCGAAAGTAGCTATCAATATCCTCAGCTGAGGCAGGGCGCTGGAATCTTTATTCTGGAACGAGGGCGGGTCTACCCACCTGAATGCATCACGCCCACAATAGTGTCCCGTCCCGTGCGAAGCACCTGCATAAGGCGCTCGAGACTGGGTCACATGGGCGCCCAGCGAACCAATAAGACGCCGTGGCGCGTGATTTGTCAGCCCACTACTTGATCTGCTTGGGGCAGTCTCGCTTGGAGATCCGGTAGTCTTAGGGCCCCCAAATGACTGCTGAATGTCGATTGGCTATGTCTCGGGGGTTTAACAAGTATACACAGAGAGGCGCACAACATCGCTAATTCTCTATCCATTATAGAAGGCCTAGAGGTATACTAATGCAGTGACGAGAACAACGAGAGGCATGGGTCTCGTTCCTTGTCCCCTAAGATGTTGCTCTGCCCTAATACCGGTAGCGAGCGATAGCACCGAAAGCGATCGAGCGATCCGCCTTAGTTGATGAACTTCGTAGCAAGGATCCCAATCGAAAGATATTTCCGAGTTATGTGGCGACTGTGTTGGTTTTCGCACAATGTGAAAATAGTCTGACTGTATCCTAACGCTTCTTAGCAGGTGCATTTGCTGCTGACTCTAGATAAAGTCGTGGAAATCCTCGGTGCTCGCGTGTGTAATGTTTGCAGCGTCAGTAAGGGTCGCCTCTACTAGCGCGTCATTTTCGCTATTCAGATTGCTTGAAGAGAGCTGCAAGGCCACGGATGCTGAGATCGGTTCCACAGTGAGGCGGAGTCCAATGATAGTCTTGTAGTGTCTAGGCCCTGCTTCTTGATGGCTGTTGCTAAAAGGCAAGTTGAGCTGTTTCAGTAGTTTTGTCGCAGTGCAAGGCTTTCCTGATACGTGTACGACGAGAAGCTCCTTTCATCCGCGACAAACCATACGAACACTACAGTCTTCTTCGTCAGCGACACAGTAGTAATCAGCGGCAAACAGTCGTGTATACTCGATGTGCATTATCCATCGCACGCAGCAGCTTCTGGTTTGTATATACTGTATGAACCATCCTTCTTGGTGCACCGGGTCTTGCTCTTTACCTGTATCTTAACTTTCTCCGTGATCATCCTCTCCGTCGTTAGCTCATCTGCAATTAGCCAATCCCCTGGCCTTAGCTGTATCATCTGTTGACCAGGGTGTCCTGATGTTCTTACCAATCCCACTGGATCTCCATGACTAGTGGCGGTATCTGAAAGATACTCGAAATCGCCGACCCCGAAGGCTCGACAACGAAACTTGGAATTTTGAGCGGATGTGCCACGGATACTTGGCTCTCAAGATAATCATCGCTACCGATGTCATCAATTTAAAAACTTGGAGATGCACAATGGGCTTTAGCATTAGTCTTCGGGCAAAAGTGATGCAGAATGTTGCTGAGCATCTGGATAATTTGGAAGCGCAGGGAACAGAGACTAGATACAAGGGCCTCGCTACTTGAAGACCAACTTTTCATCCGAATTTCACTATGACTTAGCAAATTTCCACCTACTGTTCTTGATCAACAAGACATCAAGAAGACATCAAGAACTTGATACCATTTTGGGACCACCCTTCCCGTGAAAGGTACCCGACGAAAAGGTAGATACCACTATGACACGTGGATATCATTTAACATTCCTAACAAGGGTATCCAGAGTCAGGAATCGACAGCGTGAAGCTCTGCCACCCATCACCGCTACTCTGACATCCCGACACCCCCGACTCCAGGTGCTGGGAGGAACCCGAGCAATCCGCATTTTCATGTAGGTCAACGCACCAGAACCCGTCACCGTTCCATTCCACACTATGCGCCGTTCCGCTGAAGGGGCGGCACTGGAAGCTGCCGGCATTATCCTCCTCGTCGGCGTAGAAGAGGGTCCGGATGTCGCAGTCGTTGGCGGTGAAGGCAGAAATTGCCCAATCGGTGTCTTGCGCAGAGCTGAGGGGTAGCAGCGTCGCAAGGGCTGAAACGAGGAAGAAGCTCTTCATGATGGACGAGGTGGATGGTGATGGGTTTTTCGGATAACAGTGTTGGGCTCTGCGGTGGTGTTAGCAACTCGAGGCTTATCGCGAGAAGGGAAAATGAAATCATACATACAAGAGTTCACAACTCTACTATAAGAACTTGATTATGAGGTTGTAGAGAAGTGACGAACAAATCGTTTCCAGCGTCCTGAGTCAGTCATTTATAGTTTGCAGAAAAACCTTGCAGTTCATCTTAAGGCGATCATGTGTTTACGAGCACTGTCCCTAACGAGTAATGCGCCTTAGTCAGAACATGACAAAGCTCGCTGTTGCTGACACGGAGGATGCTAATCAGTCAGATCGGTTGGAGACTACTCGCATTCCACGGACGAGTAAGCGGAATATCTATGTGCGTTTCCGATTTGCACAACTCTGGCGAGTCGGATCGGCCGGAAACCCTGTTTATTCGACCTCGGCAGCAAAGATGGCATTATTAAAGCTCTTGGGCAGGGACGCCGTATACGGTATCAATTGTCGTAAGATGAAGCCGTGCGAAGAGTTGACCACAAAGAGAGATTTTCGTAAGCGCTAGTGATTCTGCTGCTGATGACGATAATAATTATTACATAGGTCAGCCAGCAGGGACATTCACTAGCAAAAGTTGCTGTAGCTACGGTATCGGAAGAAAATGCGCGTCGAACTAGAGACCTGTAATTGCGGCCTGAATTTTAATATCTTGACTGACTTCCGTTTGCCTCTTGGGTTCTAGCAAAGTAAGAGATACTTCAGCGCCAAATATTAGCACTATTATGTTATACTCACAATGGGAAAAAGATTAAAGACCTAGTATCTATACATGAAGTCAAAATTGTTTTTATACGTTTTGTTTAATATGGTTTCTAGTCTCGAAGCATTAACGGGGACAGGAAGACTGAGCTGTTGCGCTTAGTTAATGTTATTCTTACAAACGTAGGAGCTGACGGGATGCCTGTTTTTTAAATGGTATACAATATGATGGCTCAGCGGCAGGTTCCACGGGTTCTCTCGGAAACAATCTACTTCCTCCGTCGGGAGATTCTTAACAAGGTTTTACTTAGCATGCTCTATTTCTTACACTAAGATCAACGCCTTGGACTTGTACTATCAGACTCGTACATTTAGTAGGATGGGAAAGTCTCCGCACTAAACCCTGGGGAGTGAATAATCCACATCCACATCATGACGAATACGAATGCCTTTGTATGCTCTTTTCATTCCTTGCAACTCGATATCTGGTCCGAAGTCATTCTCCGATTGGACCGGCTCTGCCCTCGCCGCAAAGGATTTCGACCGAGACAGTCCTTGTACTGGAGGAGCGAATGCGCGCTGACTATCATCCTCGTCGACAATATCTCCATGGCTCCCATACCTCGCCGGATTCCGACTCTTCTTGGTCTTCTTGGAAAGTGAGTTCGAGGAGTATCTCTGATCGGAGGGGTTATGGGCATAGTGGCTTGGATTGGAAGATCCAGTCATGATCAGTGAGAGTATTGGACGAAGCGAAGGAAGACAAGCTGTGAGCAAATTAATCGGCAAGGAATACCATGTTCAAGACAGGGCTCCTACCACCGACGATTGCCATATTGCCTTCCGTGGCTGTCCAGACCCCAACCAACGCGAAGTTCCAAGTCAAGTCTGGAGATTTGAGATCTACCTGCACCAAAGCCACAAGGCGGACGATAGACAAGATGATGACGCTTCATAGGGATCAGTGTACAAACACAGTGCATTCACCGCTCTGATCAAACGATACTTACAAGCCACCAAGCATAAAAGTGCCCGCCAAGCCGATCCTTTGGGAATTAGTTCGTTGTAGGCGGAAGATAACTATCACAATGATTCCGATCAGCAAACATTTTACCGTGATCAAATGAGACCATGAAAATGGAGGAATAGTCACATGGTAAAGGCAATGCCAGTATAGCTGCATCTGTGATAATGTTGGGTACAGCCTTGCCGATGAAGAACGCATATTCGGACACTGTGCATACGGTAGGCACATTGTGATTCCAGAACGCCGAAATTGGTCTGCACTGAAAAATGGTGACCAGATTCTAGAGAAGCGGCCAGAATCAGCGCGGGTGGTAGTGCATTGAACACATAGTAACAGAACACCCACGACAGAAATTCCCCACGCTGTGACAAAGCCTGCAACTATCAAGACAGGAGTTTTGATGGCACTGGCAAAAATGCGCCAGTAGAATGCTAAGATGGAGTACTTTGCGAGGCACAGGATGAAGGTGTATAGGAGTTCACCAGTCCAGAGGGCTTTGAAGGAATTCTCCAGATAATCTGGACCAAGGACCCAAAGATGCAACCCATAACCTTGGTGGATCCCTCCAGGTTGAAGCTATTAGCTGGAAATCCGGACCGGATGTCTAAAATTTGCTCACAAACAAGCAATAGTACGAATTGACCCAGCGATATAAGCTGAAAGGACTGTCAGGATGCAGACAATGGTCCTGGTGAGGTACTCACTGTGGCAGCGACCACAAGCCAATCATCTAGCTTGTATCCCGATTTTGTCAAAATTCTGCACAAGAACCTCAGACACACAGCTATAACCGCCAAAACCCAGGTGACGATGTTGGCAGCATAAAGAGAGGGTTGCCTGCTAGCGTGGATGTCAAGACCTGGAGAGGGTGGTGCTCGTGCAGACATTGCGATGGTGAGTGAATTCAAAGAAGTGCTCGGGGAACGAGAAGTCTAGCCTGGTCATCAGTTGGAGCAGGTGGCAAAGGTACCGACAACCCTTCTTCCAAGCTCCTAACGGTATCTAATAGTCATATTGGAGTGAGAGTGGGGAACTCACCATTTGATCCTTTGGCCCTTTAACAGAATAGGCTCATCATTCATTCAATGGCAGAAGATTGCAATCGTCCGGCAGCTTTAGTGTGTATCCTACCTTGTTACTGTTATACCTGATTAATCAATAGCAAGCAAATTAGACCGTACACTAAAACACGGCCGAGTGGAGCCCTGATATCGACATGGCATGGTATATCATGTGTCAGTGCTGTTTTTCGCAGTATGCAAGGGTGCGGAGTATTGTCGAAAGGCAGGGTAGGGCCTTGATGGCCGTAAAGCCCTGCATGTAGCTGCAGATTATTTCCAGGCTCTTTGCTTGATAAACTCTATTACATGCAGCCCCACGGATAGGAGTACCTAATGTGCGCATTCACATGATGAGGGGTATCTGTAACCTCACGGAGAAGGGTCAATGCCCCTGCACAGCGAACCAATTAAAACTCAGGTCGCATTAAAAGGCTCAAGCTTCATGCCTCATGTCGAATATGCGCTAAGCATGGGTAGTAGGTGATCTATCTCATTTGATTGCTCGCACCACTGTGAATACGAGAGCCGATATGTTATACAGACATTGATTAATTGATCGCGCAGGTAAGTGGAGCGTCAAAACTCATTCCCATTTATAACAAATGAATGCTGCTATGAAAGACCTCTGAACAAGTTTTAGGGGGGGGGGAAGGTCGGAATGGAGACGATGATTGTCCAAGCTATTGCGGTGGCGGGATCGGCTCAGCGCACCTGAATGGTGTTCGGCTGAATGCACGTAGGCTACTTGCATCTGTTATAGCCACGTGATGTACTATACTCGCTTGCTTGATTTCTGTACTCATCATTCGTTCGAGAACATTAAATGGGTACGGACTACCTTTATCGCTTGTATTCTAATGCACAGAACCAGACTCAAGTCGCGCAAAAAAGCGAAGCGAGTGTGCCAACAGCGTTGTCAGGCGGGATTGCCCACATGGAGCACGGAAGAATTCCGGGCGCGGCTCCTTGATTCAACGTATATCGAATTCTTGAGATGGATGCCGCATGAACTCGGGTACAATAGTATCGTGCCGAACCTGTGTTGTCATGTCACATTCAGGTCGGATGGTTAAAATCGATGGGATACAATCTGGCGATTAAGCATGCACGTACTATGCTCAAGCAGCTTGACAAAAGTCACAATTCATCAACCCTTGGGTGTCACTCATATCTACTCGGGCTACTCTTTCCTCCTCGAAGCAGCAGCAGCATCGTATACCCCATACAACACTTGTTCTTACACTCTTGCCGTCGACTACTTCCCTCGCTTCTGTAGTATGTCCTGTCCACCCGACGTCTTGTACGTAGAATTGATGTGCAAAGTTGATGAAGATCTTATCAGCTCTTCCGGCTTCCTCGAAAACGGGAGTGGGATGTGGTCATGTCTGTAATTTACCATTCCATTCCATCGCAATTGTAATCGGCATCTAAGTTGAGATTGCCCGATGACGGTGGTTTGAAACCCCGAAGTGCAATCTCAAGAAACTGTGTGAAGACAAGGACACAGTTGAGGAAGCTCTAACGCTGACACGTAGATGACTATACTTTGGTTGCGGAGATCCGATTGACGGGTACCAGTGTATCCCTAGGCGTTATGGGTAATTTGATGTTTGATAGAAAGACGATTGCACCTAATAGCGAATATAGAGATATTAGTAGACTAATTTTAGCGAGTCTTAAATCAATAATAATTAAGATAGCTATATTCTCTTTATTAAGTAGAGTAAGTAAGCTATTATAGAATACTAAATTTAAAATAAAGATTAAAGTATTTCGAAATATAGCTACTATAATAATTATAGTAATTTTAATAATTCTTATATATTCTTAATAGATCTTTTATAGTAGTAATAGTTTCTATTATATATATATATATATTAAAGGTAGCGGTATTAATTAAGTTTATAGCCTCGCGTAATATTACGAGATTTCTTATTTTTATTATTAAAGCTTCTCTAAAAGCTGAGAAGTAAGTAGTTAAATAATATTTTATTCTTTAAATATAGTTAAGTTTCTATTTACTAAAACTTTAGCTCGACTTAAGTCTACGTAATTCTAGTTTCTTTAATATAGCTTATTAATTAAGATTAAGTATTTAAAGCTCTTTAAATCTAAGAATTATTAATTAGAACTATATTTTCTTTTTTTTAACTCTATCTCTTCTTTTATATTCTTTATAGTATTCTTTATACTAGATTCTAAACTAATATTATTAATCTTCTAATTTTATAAATTAATCTTTCTACTTTTTCTATTATATTTATTATAGAATCTAATCTCTATTTCTATTTTAATATCGCTATTTAGAGCTTTCGCTATATCTTTACTTTAAAGTAAAGTTAAAATTAACTTCTATATATTATTTTTTATATTTTTATTATTATCTTTATCGTCTTCTAACTATTTTAAGTTAATATTATTTAACGAATTACTCTCTTTATCTAAATATAGATCGCGGTACGCCTTAGACTTTTCTTTCTATACTTTTTTATTCTTTATTGTTACGGATATTCCTTTATAAGGATAGACTTAGAGCTAGAGCTAGCTAGAACACGTATAAATAGCTATTTACTAGCTAGATAGTTTAATAATTCTTATATACCACTTTATTATAAATCTATTTATAAAGTTCCTTAATATTTATCGTCTCTTCCTTTATCGTTTTATCCTCGTCTAGATTATAGAGATAGAGGTTAAGTATATTAGCTATAGTATTAAAGAGTTATAGTTAATACTTTATTAACTTTATCTACGTTAACGGAATTATTATATTATTAATAAAGAACGAAGCGTTTAAAAATCTAGAATTAGATAAGATTAATACGTATAAAATAGATAGTATTAAGTAGACTTTAGCTTTAACTCGCTTAATACTATAATTCTATTTAAAGTAGTCTTTTAAAATTATAAAGTAAGAGCGAATACTAAAGTCTTATTTAAAAATCTATAAAAATTAACTAAGAATAAAGAACTAAATTAAAGTAGATTAATATATATCTTAATATCTTTTATAATTTTTAAAGTACCGTTCTAGTTCGTTAGAGTCTTATAGTATTTTATTATAATCTTTTAGTATTTCTCTTCTATACTCTTAGCGAAATTCTTCTAGAGCTATTTATTATCTGTAACTACGTTAGATATAAATATTTTAGTTATAGAGTCGACGTCTATCTTAGATATATAGAATATAATAATATATATATTAGCTAGATATCTACTAATCTTAATTTAATCCCGTATTAGTTACTTAAAACGATATTACGAATATCGCTAATAATTATTAATATAATTTTCTTAAATAAATTATAATAAGTCTTTAGAGTTATATATCTTATTACGAAGTAAAATATAGTAATTAGTACTTTTATTTAAATATAGAATATAATACGAACTTCTATTTATAAAAGACTAACTAGTATAGTCTAAGCTATATTAATATAGTTAGAATAATTAGATTTTAGTACTATAATTATTATTATAAGCTATATATAATTAAGAAGAAGACTTAAAAGAATAAAGACTTTATATATTTTTAAAAGATAATAAGTATTATAAGAAATATAGTATATTATTTAATATTATTTAAATATTATATAATAAAGAACTCTTTATTTAATACTTCTAGCTTATTTTATATTAATTTTAGTATTATACTATACTTAATAGATTATTATATATATATTTCTCTTTATCTTATATTTACTAGCTAATCTTTCTTAGTTTTTAATAATCTTTATTAGATCTAATAAGATTTTTAAGCGATATAAAGAATTTTTAAGTATTATTTATTTATATTTAAAATAATCTATTCTACTTTATCTTTAATAAAGATTTAAAATAAATAATTTAAAAAAAAACTAGATTATTCTTTAAACTATTACTTAATAAAATAGATTTATAAAAGTTTATAAAGTATATTTAGTATTTAGAAATTAAGTAAAAAATTAAATATTAATTTTAATAATATTAATAATATTATATAATATCTAAAGCGCTAGTAGTTATTTTAATATTTAAGATTATTATTTAAATAATTTAACTCTTTAAGAATTAAATATTAATAAATCTATTTATTATTCTATAATATTATAGCTTCTTACTTATATATTACTTTACGAAGATATTATTAATAGCTAGAAGTAGAGTTTAACTATATAATATAAAGAATTAAGAGAGAATATATTTAATATAATTTAATATAAATTAGTAATTACTTAGAAGTTATCTAGAGGACTAGATACGAGAGTATATATATTATTTATAAGCTTTATCGAGTTACTCGTTAAGAATAAGGCTAAAGGTTTAATAAATAAGGCTTAGGTCGCTGAAGCGACTAATACTTCTAACTCCTTAATAGCGAGCGCCCGTTTATAGAAGGGATATAAGAAATTTTTTGTCTTCGAGTTGCAAAATAGCCTGCGGCCTTGTCGCCTACTAGGCTTCTCGACAGGTGATCTTCCAATATAGGGTTTCGCAGTGGCTCCAGACTCGGCTTCATCGCTCTCTTTCGAAACTTCTTCTCCCTTCTTCTCTATCAATGTCATTGATTTCGTGATTTTTAATCCTTCAAGGATCTCATTCAAGCTCCTGTCTCCATTGTAATTAGGCTTTGCAAGGGATCCTGCCGCCGATGCACCGCCTGCCTTGTTGTATTCGAGTAATCTCAAGACGTTTGGATGAAGTTCATGTTCATTGAGGAAGATTTCCATAAATTGTGCCACATTCTTGAGCTCAATGCTGTAAAGGCCAGCTTGGTCAGCTATAACGCTTAATCCTTCAAAGACGCTAGATACGAAATATCGGTCTGGTCGTACCAGGGGAGATTGGTTGTCACGATCTTGGAGCTGACGATATGCTCTGGTCGCAACAGTCCAGGATCTATGTTGGGTGACGTTGCATGCCACGAGGACATTGGAATTCCCCAAACCGAAAAGGTCGAAACTTGGATCCGCAAAGTCTTCCACAGCGTTGCGAGGTAGGCAATTCGCTGTTGGTATCTCTTTGAAATCATCCGGGTGTATTTGAGTATCTCCCATCTTGGAGTGTCGGTCAAATGTCCACTTTCCAAAATATAGACAACGTAATGCTATCGGTAATTTCTGGTTGGCCCATTTGGTGAAGCGAGAAGACCTCTGGACTTTAGACTTGATCCCAGACTCTAGCAGATAGTCCAGCCACTCAAGGTTCATCGTCTTCGCGACTACTAGAGCAAATTGGATTCGAGAATATATTGCGACTGCACCTGCTCCTGCCCATGTAACCAAAGATAGGAACGTTTCTTCCAAATTCTTCTGATAATCAACTATAAATCCTCGTTCGCGTGCAACCTCCTTTGTGATGGCCAATAGGGCAAAAACCCGATTCCGAGTATCCTCACACTGTGAGTCTCTGTATCTCTGAAACAAAGTTTCGAACGAGTCCACATATGTTGGCCAGCGTCTTTGAGAGCGAACAAGACCATACATGGTGCTATGGTAGAGCTTACGACCTGCAGCCCGCCTAGTCATTACTTGCTGCTTGTCTCCTCCAGCCAGTGGAGACCATAGGTCGGAGGCCCACGGCATGAGCTGATCTGGAGGAACTTTGCACGCCGTTTCCAGCGCCGACCATGAAACTCTCTCACCTCCACAAAAGAGCTCTATATTTCGCGCAACGGTGATCTCCTGAACGATCCATATCCTAGTCCAATACCTCCTCTTAGAAAGATCCACTAGGCTTTCTCATGGTGTTGTTCGATCTGTCCACCAGACAGCTCTGGAGATACTGTCCAAAGATGCACTTAGAGAGCGGATAGTGTCAAGGGTACTGCTGCTACTATACTCTCCTCGCCGAGCCATATCAAGACTGACTGCGCTTTGCGATGGATCTGGCTCATGAGCTCAACCTGGTGATTGCATTCGTAGTAATTATCCTGGTCAATGCAAATGGCATCGCACCATAGATAGTGGTCGTAATCGTGTGCTCTGAGCCTTACAAGAAAGTTTGACAGATTCAATCGGACTATAGTTGGTCGACAATTTATACAGATCAGCTTACAAGGAGTCGTAGGACCCCATTCATATGATAATGCTTTATATGGCGGGGCGTCGTTGATTTCAAAGATACTGAATGTGCATTTAACTTGATCGGCGGGTGATCCCGGGGCAACCCTGAGTAAACGTATCTGGGCTACACCCTCAAGCAAGGGAAAGTTCGCGTAGGCTAACATACTGTAAACTTGATTCAAAGTGTTTGTTACCCTAGAGTCGTCGAGAAGCCTCGAGATTAGCAGATAACAAAACACAATGTTCAAATTGTGGCTGTGTTGACATCGCCCTGCTACCTAGTGCACTAGAGCGCCACCCGCACTCCGTACACATAACGTGGGAGACTGAGTGTACCCGCTGTCGGGTATGTCTCACTAATAAGAAAAAGCTCTGCAAAAAACTACGTCCCGACGGCAGATCTCTAGGGGTATATATTAACGTGAGCCCGAATTCGACCCCCGGATTGAAGCAATTCTGGTAAAATTAAGGGGGGGGTTTCCGGCTTTGATCCGAGGCTTGACTTATGAGCTATTTGAGGCCGTTTGCTGCGACCTCGCAGGCTTTGGATTTTCTGAAGAAACGATAAACTACATAAGATATAAAAGAAACTATGCTTCATGATTTCCTAGGAGAAGTTTAGTTATATTATAATACTCAAGTAAACAGGTATTTGAAAACACTTTTTCGTCATACTTAAGCAGACTACAGCTACCTACTTCTAAAATGTAAAAATCACATGCTTTTGAGGTTGTATTTCGGGCCGCTGTAGTGCTTTAGGAGTCGCTTTGTCTATAGGCCGCCTACTGCAGAGACTGCGGGCTCTTGTTGCCACAACAGAATTCTAGTAAGATTATTAAACCATTAGCAAACCTTAATTAGCTGTTACAAGTTCGTACACAATAGTGATCATTCGGCACCTATCCAGTTTGTAGACTGTTTATATTCAAATCAAGCTACGTACGCGATGCTGGAGATCAGCTGCCATTGTGGACTGAGCTTGCCACCCCTCCGAGATAGCTAGCGTCTCGCAACGTCCCAACAAGCGTGTCAGGCGCTGTGAGGAGCAGGACCGCAATACAAGTAATACTTGGGCACACTCTTGCGGAGATGACGTCTCGTATGTGCCGAAAGAGACATGGGTACCGCTCAGGGGTTTGAATTCAGAACTATCTTCGGCCCTTTGCCGATCCATGGACGCAGACTGAGAGAATGTAAATATCTTTTCGCAAAACATAATGAGAAGCATTACGGATTGGGAATTATTAGCACATGTTTTGCAGTCCAGTATGTTATCGCACGCCTCCAATGCGCGACGTTGAAGAGAGAGCCTAGTATCTGCGCTTAGACTGTTTCCTTGGTGTCTGTGTATTTCGAGCTCTTCCATGGCGGCAAGCACTCGACGGAGACACTCGCAATCCGTGGTCGTGGTTTGCTTGCGTCCCTGATCCTGAGTTGCGGCCATTCCTAGATAAGAGCTCCCGACGCCTTCGTTTCTAACATTTTGCGAGGGTGGTGGTCGGGAGGCGGCTGATGGGACGGAATATTTTGCCCCCGTGTCTCCGCCATAGTTGTCGCCTACACATAAGGTCAGTCGCACTCATAGAGACGTCTTTGGTGTCACTCACAAGGAATGGTGGGGCTCTCGGAAGAGATTGAGCTCGTATTAGGTGTGGACAGCAGGCCCGTTGCCCACGGAGACTTGGGGCTTGATTGGTTTGTGACTTCGAAGATGTGTTCGTCAAGGAAATTCGAATCCATATTGACACCGAATTCGTCAAACACATGGCTGAAGTCCTCGTCGTGGCTCTCATCAATGGCGTCAGACCAGGCCCTTGTAGAAGGGGATTGGTCCAGTGTCGAGCTTCTAGGACTAGGAAGAGATTGTGAAGCAATGTACTCGGAAGGCCTCTGGTCAACTGGTTGAGTCTCGTCATTGGATGGCGCGTCTTTCTTCGCGTATTGGGCAAGGTCAATCGTGTGGGTGGCTCCATATTTCCGTTTTTTTTGCTTAGCCACATTATCGTATTGGCAGTCGAGGCCTTTCTTAACGCATCTTGGGCAGCCAGATGGGTCACCGTTGCATCTCAACTGCCGCAATAGAAGAGTTCAGCATTTGTTATAAATTTCGAAAATTGGTGAAAGTCTCACCTTGCTAGTTCGACAGCTCTTGCAAGCAGGGTGGTGGTTTCCAGGGATCTTTACAGCCTCGCGTTCGTGTCTGTGTTCTAGATGAATCGACTCACCGCTTGTGCCTGGACCACAACGCAGTGTCGCGAACATTGCTGTGCGCCATAAAATTTCTTGCGTTGGGAAGTCGAGGTGAAAGAAGCAAGACTATGAAAACGGTGATTCGAAGAGCGGAATACATAAACAGGGCGTAGGGCAAGATCTTAGGCTCCAATTCCATGCCGTTTGGACCCTTGACTTATCAGACTGGACACAATTGGCTTAAATCTCAGCGTGCGGCCGGTTTTCTCGACCATTTTCCTAGTATGCACATATAAATACGCCGACAGAACGAAATAGCAGGGACTGTAGGGCGACTTGCGAAACCTCGGCCAACCAAGGGTGATACCTACGCAAATTGAATTTGTTCGAACTGCACAGCTGTGAGAAAGGCTGAGTGGGCTGACGGCAGGCGCCGTTTTCGGGGATTTTTTTTGCATCCCCGAGGGATTTGAATCCTTGCAATGAGCTTGGCTGCATGCTCAAACATGCAGCTAGATGAGAGCTAGGGTACGTCCTAGGATACAGCCTTGTCAGTGTCGACGTAATCTTGACATTTCGTATGTGCCTTCGTACATACCGTGGCTTGCAGATGGCTTTCTCTGTGTGACTTTAAGTCATGAGTTCTGATGTCGCGTTCTCCGCAAGGATTTTCCAACAGGCCGTGTGCAAGGAAAAGAGAAGACAGGAGGGAGAGGATCATGCAGTGTCGCGGGCCCGGCTGCCTTATAAGAATGCTGATCGACACGAAGGGATTGGGTGCATAGACAGTCTCTTTTCGGAAATTACTTGATCTGTTGCAAGTGTAGCCTTGCCTTCCCCACCATCGGCCAGAGCATCCTCGTCGAGCAGGCCAGCCACACACTCGCGCATTAAACTTTGCGTCTTGTCTGCCTTCTTGGTCAATCCCATTGTCACCTACATGCCATTTTCTTGAATTGGCTGATCAGCAGCCCTTTTAGCTGTGCATATCTTCCATGGATGTGGCCTTCGTCGACATAATTTTGTCTTACCATTTTGACTGAACCAAAATTCCTTCAAAATCCGTCTAAAATGCCGGACGCAAGGCCAGCAATCCTAGGACTAGGCATTTCAATGCCCATCATTGCCACCATAGGTGTTGTGCTGAGAGTGCAGGCCAGAAGGATTAAGAAGGTCCAACTTGGGTCGGACGATTACACTATCTTCATAGCACTGGTACGATATTGTTGACTGGTCTTTAGTGGCCCTTTTTGAAGTTTGACTGATGGTATTTACGACAGATACTTGCCATTGGATTTGCAGTAGACGTGATAATCGGTGAGTTTTCAATTATTACATCTCGAAGTCTGGGACTTATATATGCGTCAGACTCGCGGCTGGGGAATCTAGGGGGACATCAGCGCTACACTCTAGCAGGCTTGCCTATTTCCATTGAGCAAAACGTCATTTTTGCAAAGGTAATAACCTGAAAATCCCCTAGAAACTTGGTAAATGCCAAGCTATTTACGCTCTGGCGGTCTAGGCAAACTATGCCGCACAATTGCTCTGGTTACCAACAGTGGGAATTACTAAGATTAGCATCCTCTTACTATACAAAAGGATCTTCGTTGGGAACCGATTTCGCAAGCTGGTCTGGTCAGCAATTGCGTTCATCAGTGTTTGGACATTTACATTCTTCATGGCACATTTATGTAAAGCAAGCCAGACTCGGCTTCTCGATTCGTGTCGCTGACTGCCTTAGTCGGCTGCATTCCAATTTCGGCCACGTGGAACCTTGCCGAGTCTGGTCGCTGTGTCAACACAGAGGTCTTGTACACGGTGGGCAGTTCGACTGACGTGATGGGAGATAGTATGTTTGGAACATCCAAGCTGCTTGCAGTTCCATACTAATCGCTTTGTTCACAAGTCCTCATTCTGATTTTACCAGTCTACAATGTCTCGAAGCTACAAATGCCGATGAAACGGAAGATTGCTATCACTTTGACATTCCTCCTAGGCTCTTTGGTGACTGTGACGGGAATTGTTCGATTGGCATACGTTATCCGTGCATTCAAGGGCTTGGCAGATCGAAAACATGCTCCAGATGGATCATGTCAGTGCAACTTCGCCCCTAATTGTCAGTGCTGATTTTCTTTCAGATCTTTTCGCGCCTGCCATTTACTGGACACTCATTGAAACGAGCCTTGGAGTACTCAGCGCCTGTCTCCCAGTCCTGAGACCGCTCTACAAAGCATACTCCCTCGACAGTCTCGCGCGTAGTGTACGCTCATTCGAAGCACAAAGGGCAGCGGGATTGAAGGCATCTTTCGAGCGACTGCACGGATGGTCTAATGACACACCCAGCCAAATGAGTAACGGCTCGAAGTCTGCCGACCCTAATGATCCATACTTCACGAACAATGGTCGCAACGGGAACAATATGCATCTCAATACTTACAAAATTAACGTAAAGAGTGAGGGGGGTTACGAAAAGCTGCGATACACGGATGGAATTCAGGTCAAGAGTGACCTATCACAGAACGATAGCGCGGTCTGAGGGAGTTCAATCGTCATCGCTACTTTACAGGATGATCATTTCTAACCTCCACAATAAACAAATAGTTTCTTACAAGGTTCATTGCCATTAGTACGGCGGGCAGGTTTCCTTCGAACTGAGGATACAAGAGTAAAGTGTGACCCTTGGGACACGAATGGATGGAGTCTTACGGCTTTGAGCTACTACTTGTCATTCGCGTGAATTTCTTACAATGATCCTCTTTTTGGGCATAATTAGCTTTGTTTTTGTAATATCTGACTGTGTAGCGAAATTTCAACAGAAGCTTGTGATTTCATATGTCTATTCCGGAGTCACGCATAACAAAAATGGTTGCAAGCAACAACTATCACAGGGTAGCACACCGTGGATCCAGTAGAGATAGTCGGCTTGTATTTAGCGCAGATGTAGTAGAAATTATCAGCTTTGCATAATCGACATATTGCACAACAGTGAGGACAGCGTTCTCATGCTTACATGAAACCTCAGGGCTCTTGCCGCAAGCAGAACTTCATTTAGCCCTGTCTCAAGCATCATTAGTAGGGGAGAGGTATCAAAGTATAGCTATTTCCGACTGCAACCTATGTCCTGTTCATCATGATATGCCAACTCCCAACGCATACTTCCATCTCGAAGTCTGTCGAGTAGGCTAGGCTTCGCCAGCAATAAGATGCGTGCTTCTGGATCCGATGCGGCTGACGGGCGGAGTTTGCTAAAAGAGCACGAAGTATGGAAACTACCGTTAAGAGATAGAGAGAATGGGGCGGCTCTTTCATTCAGCCTAGTCGACCTAGGATCTTTCGGTCATGCTAGACGCCATAATCATGGAGGATTCGCCGCCTCTGATTACTGCCTTAAACAGGCGTAGCAGACCCATTGCCGCAGCGCGAGTCATTCCTTCCATTTTGCAACATCTCCTTTCGAGCAACCCCCTTACCCGCTCCTCGACCCTCAAAACAGAGCACCAATACTCACTGAGCCGATAATATAATTTGTCCTCCAATGAAAGAGAAACTTGGACCCCGTGCTTGCTGCACGGAAAAAGGAATGGTGACGCCTCATCTAGAGAAAATCTCTCCGCCTGCGTCCCTCCTCCAGCCACGGTGTCATCCATTGGAACCTCAAATCACTCGTGAAGTTGAACAGTATTTCATTCGAAACTGGAAATTCCAAGGTGACAAAGCTGTGGAGAAATTTCATGCAGCAGGATTCAGTCGCGTCACATGCTGCTATTTTCCCAAGGCCGAGGACAACCGCATTGGCTTTGCATGCCAATTGCTCACTCTACTCTTCTTGATAGATGGTGGGTTCCGAGCCTCAAGTTTATCGAGACATTGAGAATCGAGCTATGTACTAAAGGCTTCTAGATTTGCTCGAAGACATGTCTTTCGGTGAAGGGGAAGCATACAACAACCGACTGATCCCCATTGCGCGAGGTAACACCCTTCCCAATCGCGGCATACCTGTCGAGCGTGTGACCTACGATCTATGGGAAAGTATGCGTGCGTGTGATAGGAGTCTTGCGGACGAGATCTTGCAACCTGTGTTCACTTTCATGAAAGCACAGACGGATTCGAAGCGCAAGGATCTGAATGGGCTGGCAGCTTATCTACAATATCGGGAGGCTGACGTCGGCAAGGCGTAAGCAATTCTACGAGACAAGTTTCATCAAAGCTGACTTTCGCCATAATACAGCCTTTTATCCGCCCTAATGCGTTTTGTCATGAAGCTCGAAATGACACCTAGGGAGCTCGAGAGCCTCGGTCCCGTCGACCGTAATTGCGCAAAACACATCAGCGTGGTCAACGATATCTATAGTTGGGAGAAAGAGCTGCGCAAGTCAGAATTGTCGAAGGAAGAAGGGGCCATACTTTGTTCGTCCGTCAAAGTGGTGGCATATGAACGTAATGTCGATGTTGAAGCCGCAAAGGATATATTATGGGCGATGTGCCGCGAGTGGGAGCTTGTTCATCTACGACTCACGGAAAGGATGGCATCCTTGGGACCGCGAATGGAGCAGTATTGCGAAGGCCTGGGGTTTCAGATGAGTGGTAACGAGCTATGGAGTCGTACTACGTTGCGCTACCATGCAGCAAGTGGTTCAAAACTTCAATATCAAACTGATCAGATTGAACTTGAATGCCTAGACGACTCCTAGGAGCAGGTAACAGTGGTGATGAAAGAGGAAAGAGGAAAGAGGAAAGAGGAAAGAGGAAAGAGGAAAGAGAAAAGTGTTTTCTCAATCACTTCACGTATCGGTTGTAATCCCAATGATTAGCGACGAATACGTCGTGATGTTGTTCTTAGCACAGCCATCTGCGATCTCAAAGTACAGTGACAGTTGCGAAATTTGGAGACAGTAAGGGTCAACACTAGATGTAATAGAATACCACTGAGAGATGAATAACAACGGTCTATAGTACTAGTGTAGGATTCAATAATACTATGCGGACACCCGGTCGACGCTAGTGTCAGCCGTACGCGTACGCGGATACAAGCCGCCAAGGCTGCTCCTCAAGGATTCCGTTACCCTCAAAAGTTTTCGGAAATCACGGAAAACAGTAATAGCCATGAAATTGATCATCATGCAGTAACTTCCATATTTCTGAGCTGTCCATTGCGGTACAACATATCATTTCTAGGAAAGTCATATGCCCGGGCCGATCTTTCCTCTTTCACAGTAATTCCCGCAATGCACATGTGCCCATCCCACCAGGCGCAAAATGATGCGATAGGTTGGAAATATGCCGCAACCCTCTTGTTCAGCCGTTGATCCTAGGCATGCAGTTCACGGCTCCGCCTTCTGCGTCAATGACGGAATGAGCGGCGCTGACATCCTGCATCTCAGTGTGTCTGTTACTAGCTGCTGTATTATAAAGGGTGTCACAGAATACTTCTGACCAGAATCGGTGAAAGATTGCCCTGCGGTCGTCTCTCATGGATCATTCGATTGAGATGATAGGCGTGCTCCATCCCAAAACTGATAAGGTGATAAGGGTAAGTTGGCAACATAACCCTAGTCGCGAATAATGGTGATGCTGACTTCTGAATCCTAGGTGAAGGAATTGTTTGCAGGCCTCGCGAAGACCGTGGAAGCGAGGGAGCCGGGTTGCCAGATCTACGAAGTCTATGTGCAAAAGAATGGCAAAGTTCCAAGTGTCATTCTTCATGAGAAGTAAAGCATCTACCCTCGGGGATCATTCATAGAACAGTGTTGACAGCGCTACATAGATATAAAGACCAAAAGGCTTTAGATGACCATCTGAGATCCAGCTATCTGGTAGCGGCGGCCGGTATCCTCGATACGGAGGATTTATTGGCGGAACCTCTAAAGCTTGACGATGTTTTTGTAGAACGAGTTGCTGAGTGTAAAAGAAAGGATTAAGGAAGAAGCGAGGGTCAGGTTGGCCGAGACAAGAAATTTCTGCATTCAGTAAAACATCATCCGTCTCAACCAGAGTGACCGTCTATCGTTGGTGGTCCACACGTGTTGAAGCCGACTGCTTCAACTAGTGCGCTGAATGCCCCTCCGTCGTCAATCTTTCACTCAAAGCGTAAAGCCTTTCCGCTAGACTCTCATCTCTGGTATACTCTAATGTCTCCGAGACTTGGCAGTCGGCGAGATATACACCCGAAGAGTCTGAAGAGCTGTCAGCAGAGGTTGGAAGATCCGGAAAAGAAATATTACCGTCAAGCTTGGGATCAAGAGCAGCTACACAAGTTGTGCTTATACCTTGAGCCATCGTCTTCATCGGCATCACAGTAAATAATTGTTCCTCATTCTCTTTGGGCATGTGTCGCCAGAGATCGCTGGCAATTGCTGGTATATTATAAGAACATTGTAGCAGTGGTTAATATTCGTAAGACTCACCACCGGGATGTACACATATAGCTGAGACGCCTTTGTTGGCATAATGCTTTGCCAGATACACCGTCCAAAGCATCATCGCGGTCTTGCTTTGGCCGTAGGCAATTGTTGGGGTGTATTCAAGCGACCAAGGTAGACCGAATTGATCGCACAACTCTTTAGGTGGCTTTTCGCTATCGGGAAGGGATTTCCCTTCAAAGTTGTAATCTGAGAAGCGAAATGGAGAGAAGACATAGCCGTTGCTTCCAACGTTGACGATCCGTATCTTTTCGGAGAAGACAGAGCGGCCCAAAAGGCTGAACGTGAAATGAAAGGGACCAAGGTAATTGGTAGCCAAGTGCATCTCAAAGCCATCGGAGCTAAGCTGACGGTTTGGAATGTTCATGACTCCAGCATTGTTGACCAAAATGTCTATACGCAGCTGCTGCTGGCTGGAGATGGTGTGGACAGCTTCTTTGATGGAATTGAAGGAGGAGAGGTCCAGCTGCACGGCTTGAACTGAGATGTTTGGATATCTTTCGGTGATCTCTTTCTCAATGGTTTTTACTTTGCTGAGCGTGCGACCGGTGAGAATTAGCAGGGAGGGCCCTTGAGTCGCTAGGCTCCGAGCCAATTCTGCACCCAGGCCATTCGGACCGACCCCTGTAATAAGGACTAAAATTCTGGTTCAGTCGAGTTCAAGGATGCTTGCGGATTCGCCTCCATAACAAAGATGTGGAAAGTAAAACGTACTGGTTTTGTCCTTCACTGAGTGAGCGAAGGTCGAAATGACCTCGTGAGCTTCAGTCTTGTCCCCAAAGCCAGGCATTGTAGCCATGATAGGAAAGGATCTTTGGTAGTAAATTACACACTCGTTCTGTTGGTTTCTGCTGGGGCAGACTGGTAAGATATTAGCTTAGATCCAACGTGGGAACAATGTGTGGTTGATGTGTGTTAAGAATACGTCTTCACCGAGACGCCAAGGTGGGGGACCAAAAAATCACGTGATCCCCTCCAATGTCCGAAAAATTTATAGTCCGAGAAAGGCAATTTCCGCACACAGTTCCATGAATTCGCTGACATTAGTAGGCATGGCCAGCATTGTTGCCAATGGGAGATTCGGATTCAACTCAACCACGTCCAAGCATCATGAAAGAAGTTCTGATTTACGACGGCCCAAGAACAGAGACTATCGAATCACCAATTCCAACCGCCGGCACCGGTCAAGTGGTCATAAAAGTTGAAGTGTCAGGAACCAATCCAAAGGACTGGAAAACGTGGTGGATACCGAAACTTCCTATCAATATGGGGGATGATATCGCCG
This sequence comes from Parmelia sp. 050094, assembly GCA_018257885.1. Lineage (NCBI taxonomy): Eukaryota > Fungi > Ascomycota > Lecanoromycetes > Lecanorales > Parmeliaceae > Parmelia > Parmelia sp. 050094. Next base: position 27,939 of record JAEUBB010000211.1, on the reverse strand, counting down.
GGACAATACATGAAGTCGGCCGAAACGTCACAGGCTTCAGAGTTCGTTCCTTTGTCTCTTGCTACTATCCTTAGAATAATACGCTGAGGGTCATCATAATACAGACTGGTGATCGTGTCTTCGCTCTGCATGAGGTTCAAGCACCTCATGGAAGCTATGCAGAGTATGCTGTGGCGTGGGCGTTCACAACCAGTCACCTACCATCATCTGTGAGCTTTGAAGGCACGTATAGACGACATGGCTTTCGCCCCGAGTCCAGATTCCCTTGTCTCCGGCACTGATTATATCTCCTTAGAGGCCGCAACTATCCCGCTTGCTGCCATGACTGCATCGTTGGCCCTGTATTGGACTCTGCAGCTACCGCAGCCATGGACTCCTGCTAATAATCCCAACCCTTTGCTAGTATATGGGGGCTCTAGCGCTGTCGGTGCTTTCGCAATCAAATTGGCCGTCGTATCTAATCTTCATCCAATCATTGCCATAGCTGGGGCCGGCATTCAATACGTATATTCACTGTTGGATCCAACGAAGGGCGATGCAGTTGTAGACTATCGCCCAGGCTCCGCCGACCTTCGTGCTGGAATTCACGCTGCCCTTCTGAATGCGGGAGGACTCACGCGAGTATCTGCGTCTCTTGATGCGATCAGCGAAGGTGACAGTGCCGAAATTTGCGTTTCCTTCCTTGCTCCTCAGGCAAAGCTAGCGCATGTGTTACCTCTACCGAATCTACAATTGCCAGAAGGCCAGGCTGCACATCTAGTAATGGTCAACAAAGTTTATAGTGATCCCAGTGAAGAGCCTGCGATCAGCGACTTTGCCCATATCATGATGCAAGGGTTCGCGAGAGGCTTGGAAACAGGATGGTTTCATGGACATCCGTATACCAACGTTTCGGGTGGTCTTGGATCTGTTGGTAAGATACTGGAAGACCTTAAGGCAGGAAAAGCATCAGCTATGAAGTATGTCTTTAGGATTTGTGAGACAGAGAGTGTCTAAGACGATCTTATTACTTCTCTGTTCACCGCCATTCTTTCCAGTGGTCTAGATCTACATACATTATGAAAGATAAGAAGCTCTCTACAGCTGGTGAAAGTGCCCGTCCACTTCGATCATCTCCCTTTAAAACCAGTAGCTATTCGTAGCAAGCGGAACATGTGTCTAAGCCCCACCCGTTGATGAATTCAACACGCATGCGTCTCTCCTGAGAGCTTGTAACCCGGCACGTTCTTCTGAAACACTCCGAGCGGATCGAACTCGCGTGCAATACCGACCAGTTTCTCGCGGGATCTGCCATATCCATACGTAGATATCGGGTCCTGGTCAATCCCAGCATCATTTAGGAAGACCCAGGGATAGTAAATGTCGTTGGCTATCGCGTCCTTCTCAAGGTTAGCAGTACTAGCGTCCAAGAACTTCTTGATCAGAACGTCGTTGCCAGCGTCAAAATACTCCGCATATATTAAAGCGACTGCCAAAAAATCAGTGGCAATTTCGGAGCTAGTCGAGGTCACACGTACTAACGAAGTCTCCCTTGGTGGGATCAAGATCTATAGCGTCTCCCCCTAAACTGCGAGCAGCTTCCAAATGGTTCTTTGTAATTGGCTGAATTGCAGAGCCTACGGTGCAATTTACACCGGGTAGAAATTGATCCGCCGCCTTCACTACATTATCGTAGATCATATTCATTGTCTTCTCAGTGGAAAAAATAGCGACATTGGCCCACACCCACCTATAATGAGTCAGGTTACTGTTTGTCTGAGATCGAGTACTTAAGTAAAATCCAACGAGTCTGAAGAGCGGAAAGTACCTTTTATTCCTAGGTGCATAAAATGCGGTTGTATTGACAATAGCTACTAAGGTAGTATTTCCCAGCGATCCGGAGACTGGTGGAATGATGGTGAAATTTTCGAAGGCCTTGGGTTGGACAGGATTGTCATAAAGAAGTACAACACCGGAGCTATTCTGCTTTGTAGTAGGCGAATAGCCAAAGTTGGGCATAATCGCTGCTTTTTGATCTTCGGAGCCTCCACCGGGAACTATAAATGCTTTTTGAGCATCTAAGTACCTTTGCGTATCCTTTGACGCCCACTCTACCGAGCCGCCGTATACTGGTCCAGTGGGAAACGTCAACAAATCATAACGGGTCACAATTCCGAAGTTGTTGGCTCCGCCTTTGAGAGCCCAGAACAAGTCTGGAGCCGTCTGATTATTGACCTGGATGATGGAGCTGTTTGCCAGTACCAATTCATAGTTCACTATGTTGTTCGCAGCCCACCCCCGAATACCGCTGAAGTAGGACAGACCACCCCCAAGTAGTAGCGCACTGCCAATACTGGCATCACGGCCGCCAACGCAGAGGAGGCCCTGAGTCTCCAAATATTGATATAACTCCTGCCAACGGAATGCAGCCCCAGCGCGCACATAGCTCGCATTGAAAGCGTTTGGCAAGCTGACGGTTTGCATCTCCTTGAAATCAGTCGTGGCTATCATTATACCACCACTATTATCAATTCAGCTGCATGAAAAGGGAAACATAATCGGAGCCTGCGTCGTACCTCCCAAAAGAATTATGGCCAGCTACTGGCATGTGCCCACCACTGCGAATTGCAAAATATACGCCGCCGGATACGAGGACTTGAAGTCCGTTTGCAAGGATTTGAGGCGTGAAGGGTGAGAAGACACATGTTGGCGATTTCCAGGCTTCCTGAGACCAAATGGCTAGAGAGCATAAGTCAACTACGTAATGATGTCTTGGATTCGGAAAGATTACCATCTGCTTCCGTTGTATATTTTATGGTATTTGGGAAAAATATTTGGTCGGGGTAGGCCGATAGTAAAGCGTGGCAAGCAGTAGAGGCACGCTGTACATCCCCCAGTAGACAAGTACCAGAGCCTCGGACTTGTTCGAGGGCGCAGACCAAGAAAGCATTGGCGATGGCTTGAACGAATTTCATGGATCGCATGATACAGCTCGCCGGTATATGTGTGTTTTAATTGTGCGGGGAATACAAGCTATTCAAGTGGTCTCTTGACGATTTATCTGGGGAGCAAATTCTTATACAAGTGATCCTTCTTGATGAATAAAGCCGTTCAGCTTCGTCCAAGTAACTCCCACCGGTGTTCGTACGAAGAGGTTACGTTTACGAGGAAGCGTCATCGTACTGCCGAATGTGGATTACAATGCAACCGACTCTCTGCAGCTGTGCCGTAGTGATGGGGAAAAAAGACTAGCCTCCCAATGTTAGAAAGGCGGTCTGCTGGAAGGAGTCCGAAAGAGACGACTGATGCTGCCTGGACTTGTTGATAGCTGCTGGAAATGTTGTCAAATGTGGTAAGCTTACACAGAGTTTCCCTTTCAGGGAATATCCGACGTATTACGCCGGGTGTCCGAAACATGACGTCGCAAGAATGGACACACGAGTACTATGGCCGGGAACAAGGATACATTGAAATTATTAAACATTATTCAACTTGATCGCTGTCCAGAGAGCAATCTTGTGAACAACAAGAAGCATGATGCCGTCAACCCTGAAAAGGGACTCCTGGTTTGCGAACCTAGGAACCATCTTGAATTTCTCAACTCTGCCCAATGAAGTGTATCAGTCTTTCTTTCCTGGGTTTGGCGTTCTCCTCGCAGCCTTAGTGAGTCTTCTTCACTGAGTCTTGAATCTTGGCTGAGACTGCGAATAGTCCATTACTTACAGCCTCTATTATGTGATCTATAACCTCTACTTTCACCCCCTGGCAAAGTTTCCAGGTCCACTGCTGGGCCGTTCGAGTCTTGTAAGCTTTTCGTCTTTCTCCATATTGGAAGAGTGAGTGACGGGATACAGCTCTGGCGCATGGTACATTCGATGAGGGGAAGGTTTCATCGAAAGATATACGAGCAACATCAAAAGTATGGTACGTCGACTAAGGGCAGCTCATGGCTTAGCAGATAATTGATATCAACGAAACAATTGCTCCACTGTAGTCCAGACTCCTGTTTCGCTCCCTTTCAGCATTGAATTTGACTGTGAACCCTTTTGACATTGGAATACGGACTATAGGAAGCGTTTTTCGAGTATCACCAAACGAGCTGTCATTCTCCTCCGTCGCATCTTGGAGGGACATATACGGCTACAAAGCAGAAAGTGAGGGGAAAGAGACCCACATCAAGAGCGACTTTTACCGGATGTACGGGTCTGGCTATAAAAAACTTTGCGTAGGCAGCGAGCAGGACCCCAAAAAACATAGCATCATGCTCAGAAACCTGTCTCCGGCCTTTTCTACTCGCGCTCTGCTTGACCAAGAGCTTATCATAAATGAATGCGTTGATAGATTCATCAAGAGGATAAAGGACCTCACATCGAACTCATCTCAAAATCTTGACATGAAGGAGTGGTTTGGTATATTCACATTCGATTTGTTTGGTGAGATGGCATTCGGGGAGTCATTCCACGCTGTAGAAAAAGGTACATTCATTGCGCGGATCAGTCCCTAATTACCATGGAATAGGCTGACGAAAGGTAATAGGAGAACCACACTTCTGGCCAAAGGTTGTAACAAGTCATCTGTTTTTCATTACAGTCTTGGACAACTTGCGGCGCTATCCGTGGCTCGCTAGGATTGGTAGCAGATTGCTACCATGGCTGACTACGGCTGTACGAGACAAACATTCCAACTACACAAGACAAAAATTACAAAGGTAGGCGTACAGATTCACCCGTTGGGTGCGTTACTGAGCTGGGTATAGGCGTCTAGATAAAGCGTCCACACGAAAGGATTTTCTCTCGGAGTTGATCGTAAAGGTAGAGAATGGGGAGGTAGACAAGGAGGAAATGACTGCTCATGTCTCTACATTAGTGTAAGCATCGACGAGAAGGACTGGCATGAAAGTCTAATCTCGGAGTAGGATTGCGGGCGGGGAGACGACAGCGACATTTTTCGCATCCATGACTGCCTTTCTCCTTCAGACTCCAGAAGCGTACAAGAAGCTTAAGAATGAGATCCGGGACCACTTTGAATCATATGACGATATCACTGTGGCAAAAGCTCAGAAATTACCTTATCTTCAGGCGGTCATCCTCGAAGGTCTCAGAATTCATCCTCCTGGTTCTTATGGGTTCCCACGAATCTCACCAGGTGCCATAGTGGATGGAATGTGGATACCAAAAGGGGTAAGATGCTCTGCTCAACTATGAGACCTTGTTAACGGTTGCAAAGTCGGAACTATACACAAGTAGTTGGACTGTCACGCATGACCCTCGGAATTTTCATGACCCTTTCTCATTCAAACCCGAGAGATGGCTTGACCCTGACTGTAACGATGTCAGATCAGCCAGTCGACCATTCTCCTTAGGACCTAGGGTTTGTTTAGGAAAGAAGTAAGTCTTCGAATGTCTAGCTAGATTCCAGAGGCATATGACGCTGACACCACAGCTTCGCTAATGTCCAAATAAATCTGCTCTTAGCAAAGATGCATTTTCAATTTGATATGGAGCTTGTCAACAAGAACCTGGATTGGGAAGCTGAGTGTCAACTCCACGTGTTGTGGTGGAAGCCGTCGTTGTTTATACGCTTGATTAACAGACTGTAGAATGGCGAGATTGATAGGCGACTGCGGACTGGCAATGGAATAAATGACATTGACGGGCTTGCCCTACCTTAGGGTTGAGATTGCTTTCTAGTTTCTTTCAATATTGACTAGCGTAACGTAAGAATCAAATCAAGTATCGTACGCAGTATACTCTTTTATTACGTTAGTGTTATGATTCAATCAGCGTTGAGACGGAGATTTCCTTCTGCGGCGGCTCATTGGGCTTGGCTGTCTTACGCATGACCCCGCTGTTGCCTGGCTTGCCTTTCCTCTTTTCCCTCCTCAATCTCTTCTCTGTGGCCATAACTCCATCAGAGTCGATTAAATTACATACTCGTACCTTTGATTCTTGAAGAACTTGAGGCGTCATATCAGGAATTCAGACTTACATCTGAGCTACATCTAATATGGCCGTTAGTGTCTTGAGTCTTGGGGTCGCGACACTTCTTCTTCTGCTGTTTTTAATTAGACCGAGAGTTTGGGGCAAACACAAAGCTATCAGAATTGGTAAAGATCCTGGCCTCTTCGGATTTAGTGTCGCAGCTGCCAAAAGAGAGTTTGCCAACTACGGACATCAGCTTGTCGAGCGCGGCTATCAGGAGGTGAGACGCCCTGTCACCACTGTCCTATCGACTGACGTTGCGATGAATAGGTCAAGGATGCGAATTTTGTTGTACAAACAATAGATATGGAGCGATTGGTCATTGCACCTAAGTTCCTCTCAGAGCTTCGCATGTTACCTGAGACAAGGCTTAGTCATTCTGCTGCGTTGGTTGAGAAACATTTGGGCTTCTACAGCGGTGTTGATACTATACTTGAGAGCCACCAGCACTCAGATGTGTGTAGAGTCCAATTGACCCAAAATTTGCGTGAGTACCGTGATTCGAATATTTCCAAGCTAACAGAGTTGCAGCACATCTTTTACCTAGTATGTCTGATGAGCTTGATTTCGCAATGACAAATTTCCTTACAAAATCCACTACGCAAGGTGACACTATCACCTGCCTTTTCGCCCTTCACTAGGCTTATCATATCAAACCACAGAATTTGTTGCCTATCCCGCCTACGGATTTGTATACTCAATGGTACTGAGCGTCTCCTCACGGGTATTTGTTGGCGATATCTATTGCCGAAATGAGGAATGGTTACAGGTGATATCCGCCTACCTAACGGAGGTCGTCACTACTGCCAGAGCATTACGTCCGTATCATCCATTCCTAAGACCAATGCTTCGACCATTTCTCGCCCCCAAAAGTCGTATGAGCGAAATCATGAAGAAGGCTGAAAAAGTGCTCTTACCGGCTATTCAAGAGCGGCAAAGCGCACAAGGTGTACATCTTGACCTCCTACAGTTCCTGGTGGACACTTCTCCGGACGGCAAGATAATGCCCATCATCCTGAAGCTGATGGTCTTGACTTCCGCTGCTGTCTGTCCGTCCCGTCTCTTGTATCATATACTCAAACTGACGAGTCTCTAGCTGCATACCTCAACAATGGCAGCTGTGAACGCTCTGTATGACATGTGTAGTCGCCCTGAATACATCGATTCATTACGAAAAGAGGCTGTGGCCGCCGCACGAGCCGATAATCAGCGATGGCGGTTAAGTACCATCAGACAGCTGAAACGTTTGGATAGCTTCATGAAGGAATCGTTGAGATACAACCAGCCTGATTCACGTAAGTTTAGTTTCTATCCAGACTGACAATGTTGCCTTCGGCACACACCGAATCATCATGCTAACACGGGTCCAGTTGGATTTCATCGAAAAGCACTAGCTCCAATAAAACTCTCAGATTCCTCTGAGATTCCCACTGGCACATATATCAATATTGCCGCTGGTCCCATGTCTCGGGACCCCATGTTCTATGATGAGCCAAATGTTTTCAATCCTGGCCGATTTTTCCGTCCTTCAGTAGGTCAGGAGAAGCCAGCACCACCCGAATATGAACTCACGGGCATAGAGCGTGGAAATGTAGTCTGGGGAAATGGGCGACTCACATGCCCGGGTAGATGGTACGCGAGCGCCATGAACAAGCTAATTATAGGTGCCCTGCTCATCCGCTATGACATTAAATTTCCGGAAGGACAGACGAGACCGCAGAGCATCTTCTACGATGGAACTGCTATACCCTCACAAACGCAGGAAATTCGTCTCCGTCAATCTTCGGCACCTGCTTCAGTAAAGAGTTGAAGAGCAACGGAATTGTTCCCGTTCCAACGCAGTGTCTTCGAGAAAGGGTTCTCACGTAAGACATGTTCACATCATAGATGCTGTGCGAAGCTTGTCAGTATACTGGGACTGCATGGATCTGATGTGAAGAATCCATAAATTGCTTCGTGGTCGAGTCTAGCAAAAGGAGGAGACATGAGCTGCACGAGGGCAATAAATGGCATTAGCGACATACGCTTAGATATTTACTTGGAAGTTTTGATCACGGAAGTTCACGCTCCTTGAGACCAAATACACGCAATACTACCTAACCAAATGCTCTACGACTACGGCGATTAACGCTTCACTATTGTTCTTTACCATCTGTACCGATAGCAATTTGAAGCAGGTTGCCTCCGAATAGGCCCTTCGAGCTACACCTACCTCAGTGTTTAAATACTGTCGATACGTAGTACCTTCAGGTTTCTGGGTTGATGTCTAGGATATCTCTACATATATCTTGAACTTTTTTTGTCGCGAACTGCCAAGCAAGTGTAGATCGCGATATTGCCTAAAAAGCAGAAGAGCAGACGACATGCGGATCACGACAAAAATTCAATTCAATTTCCCTGAGATCGGAAGGGTAACGAGATATCTTTACCACCGTGAACAATCATGCAGTCGGCCCTTTCGTATTGTCCGTCTTCCCATGTCTGAGCTTCTTCAGATACAGATCCGTACCGAGACAGGGCGCAAAGAACATTTTGCCTGAAATCGCGCCTCGTATAGTGCCTGCGGCAATTACAAGCCACATGATGATGCAAGCCATCAACAGTATCTAGAACAAGGAAGTTATCAATGTCAAAAGCTTGTGCAGTCAGGCGATAGGAAGGGATGGGGTTTCCAACTTACACAAGAAAGTACCCTGAAGAATCTCGACCCCAATTCTTCGCCGATTGCAATCGTAAGAAGCGTGAAGACGCCTGTTAAGACATGGCGTTATTAGAACAGCTAGATTTTTGCTATATTGGAGCAAAATAACGACAAGCAACTCACCGATCGGGAAGATGAACCCCCACCACCCCATATTGAATGGGATCTTCCCCGACACAGCCATCATAATCAGAGCGACTACGAACCAGAGGATTGCAAACCCCCATAAAAGAATTCCAAGCATGATTCCAACAACATAAAACACCTCGCCTGCATTCGCTGCAGAAGGTATAGCGTGTGTGGCAGTGAACAGACGCTTGGACAATTTGCCGAGTGAAATGATCCTGTTTCAACCCATTAGCCTCATCAATCTCAATCACCACAACAGATTGTACTCACGCAAATCCCTCCAATCCAAGCGGTCCAATTGGTAACAGCAGACTCACAATCACCTCCCTCTTCAGCGGCTTATGCACCGTCAAGCGTAGGAAGTAGAGTGTCAGGACAATCCAACTCAACGGCGACCCAATACCCCAGAAGATGTAGCTAATGATTAGCGTCCAGAGCTGATGCTGCGGATTGGGGATTGAAGTCGCAACAACCCCGCCGGATGTGGCAGCGATCACGACGGCGACGATGGGAATTAGGTAGAGGGCAGTCATTTCTCCTAGTTCGCTGCGGCGGTTGGAGAGACTGACGAGAGATGAGCGGAGCAATGCGATGCATGGGGAGAGAGTCAATGAAAGAGGTAAAAGACAGTAACAGCTCGGACTCACATCACGAAGGTAAGATGAAAGCACGTTGCTAGCGCCAAAACGCTATCGATCCACCACAGCACCCACGCGAAGGTCGCCCAGCCATGACCCCACGCTGGTGCACATACCAGGACCGTCATATTGATCAGGGTTGCGAGACCGACGGGAAAGCAGGCAACGAACAGGCTCTGGTGCGGATGACGTAATACGGCCGCGAAGACCTGTGGATAGAGCGTGTAGCGCAAGATGGAGATGAAGGTGAAAAGGAGGAAGAGTGTAAGATTGAGGACGAAGAAAATGTAGGAGATGATTTTGAGCCAGTGTGCGTGGTAGGGGAGTTGATGTAGCATTATGGAGATGACGCCGGTGGACATGGTGATGATGAACCATCTGGTCAGGGATCAATATTGTTTTGGTAAGGAGGAAGTATGGAATGGATAGAAGCGTACGAGGGGGTGAAATTGCGGATGATTCTGCGAAGTCCGTGGTCCTTTGGGTCATAGGCTGGGGCAGCTCCTTGCGGGTCGACATCCGCTTTGACAGGATCGATGGTCAGACCTGAATCCTGTCTTTTAGAAGTCGTGCTTTGCTGCTGTAACAGTTGCGTCTGGGATTGCTGTTGCGTTGCACCCGACGTAAAGATGGGATCATGAGCATGGTAGTGGTCCTTGCATGCACCGTTGGTGCAAGTCTCCACAGAGGGCCCCATACTAGCCTAGGTTTATTGTATCAATGAGAGCAAGTAGATATTCCTGAGCACAAATCGAAGACTGAAATCATCAGTGTGGACGAACTCGGCACAGTATTGTGAGCCTTCAACATGTGTCTAAGCCAGTGCAATTACTATCTGTCGAAGACGAATCCTCTCTATATGTATTTCATTTCTTCCCCAACAAAGCCGCACTGGTCCGCATTCACAAATTGATGGTCTCATCCATATCGTCCAATACGATGCCTACAGACAAGGGTCTGACTGCTGCCGCAGCCTTACCAAGCGTTGTCATCATGCAGATGAGTAAGCGCATTGCAGAAACGGAGGAATTTAATTGGTAGAACTAATCTCGACACATACCGCATTTGGATTGGTACCACATATGAGGCCGGGACGGTTGATAGGATCAGGACAGTCAATCAGGCCACTCTCAACCGGTAACGCAGCCATATCCTAGCCAAGATCATGGAAAATAGGGGGAAATAGAATGAATAGCATCGTTGAGAAACTTTGGTTATCTTTCTTTTACCCCTGCTGCTGCTGATATTGATCGTTCTACCGTCAGAATACTAGCGTCTTCAGATCTGCACAAACATTTGAGACATGAGTTTGCACATTCTCGCTATATCAATCAGGCGTTGAAAAGTGTGCCATTCTTCCTCTTGTTGCGGCCCTTTCCCGGCAAGCGACGAGTTTGATTTCTTTACCATATGTGAAATCTGTCTTTATTAGCAAGCTCAATAGACGACTCCGGGCGTAAGCACCTATCGATTGCACTTTCAGGGAGTATGATTCAATTATTCGCCGCAGCGGGGCTGTTAACAAACTCCATGAGGAAATTCAGCAAGTGAGGATTGGAACCCCGATACTTTAAAGGAACAGGGAAACAACACCTTAGAAAACTGTCTTCCTCGGGGAAGTGGAGAGGAGACAGGATCATAATTGGGGTGAAAGGGTATCGCAGCCTTCTTCGACCCGAGACCCGCCACAATCGGTCCACCAATATCTCCATCTCCGCCTTTAGGTGCAATCGACTTCCCATCAATCATCAAATTGCTCATGACGCCTAGGGAAACACTGTTACCATCAATCGTCCAGCCAGGCGCATCGGGAAGCAGGGTACTACCCGGAACCGGAGTAATTTCTGGGGAATTTTCCTACATCAACTTCACAAATTCGTAATCCTTTGCATGTCATGCAGGACGTTGGTGATATAGTAATTGGATTATTTCGTAGCTCTTCTGCATTACAACTCATGAGATAAAGATAGGACGGCGATGATGCGCCAACAAAGTCTCGAAATTCCACACCAGATCCCATCAATTCATATTGGCCATTGAAGAAGGTCCTTCATTTCCCCTTCTAGACATCTTCCCTCCCTCCATCAGCGCTAGTCCTCGTCCGTCCATGGACCATCCTCATCCGACGGCGTGTGAAGCCTGTCACAGTACGTACCGGGCGGTGGGAGACCGTGATTGCGGCTCCTGGTATGGGGTACGGTACGGTGCACCGGGCTGTTGTTATAGCAGTCTACCCTTTCGCGGTCAAACGGATCTCTATTATGTTTCAGCAACTCGTCATTATTGTGGAATGGACTATCCACGGGAGCATTGTAGTATGATACGTACGAGCGGTATTTCCGGTGCCGAGCATGGTCAGCTTGAACTTGTTGAAGCTCCGCATAGGCTCTGTCTGCCCTACCCCAATGCACTCGTTGGTCTGTCGAATTGTGCCACTCATACCCCCCGGTCAGAAGTCTTTCCCTATTTCTCGCATTACTGATTCATGTCAGTATCACTTCCAGAGAGACACAACACGGTCACCTACTGAAAGTTGGGCTCTTCCCGTGCTCTGGAAAGTGGTAACAGAGCAGCATGGCGACTCGGAAGCATACTATCTGAGGTATGTCGGTAATACTCGATCTGCTCCGCCTCTAGTTGCTCAAATTCTGCATTTGCAGCCTCAACCTCGGTTCTATAAGCCTCTCTGGTTCTGTCCCTATCTTGATTGCTGGTTGTGTATTCCCCGTGTATCCTGGCTCTCTCGGTTCGACGAGGAAAGTGAGGGATGCTGGTGTGCTGTCCGTCAACCATATCTTCTTCCTCCCCATAAAGTTCTGCATGATGACGGGCAAAATCTTCTTCCGGGCCAGAAGGGCGTGGAACATTTCGTTGAAAAGACTCTCGATTCTGGGTACGAGTTGGTAGATCGGGACCTCTATGGCGGCGACGGACCGCTCCCGAGTCACGACGACCCCTCATGAGGATAACAGTTTGATCGCTTTTCAGTGGAATCTCTCAGGATCAAGGATTTTGACTTCGATTGAAGAATAGAGGAAAGCAAAAGAAGCTGTCTAGGGTAAAGTTCAGGGATCATCTTCACGATGACAAGCGGCGCCCTTTATCATTTATATTTAGCAGATTCAAATGTCGGATGAATGGTCCAATGAAGAATGGTCTCAAAGCGGGATTCTTGTGAGCGAATCATCTTGTAACATTCACATCCGTCGGCTCTAACAATTTAGTCGCTAGAATATCCACAAAGTATTTACCTTCGTCTGTACATCAAGACGCGGCCTCAGTACCTACAAAACAACGAAAAGTACATAAGAACGGCAGAGTCTGGGTGGCGGGGATCATTGAGCGAGCCAAGCCCGTTCAGAGCGAAGCTATCTTTTAGATCACATGGACCTCAACCATGGCTGGGAGTACCTACCAGCTGATGAGTGCTCACCTTACAGCGATGTCACCTTCGTCGTCTTCAAGCTCCATACGAAACCAATGACATTACAAGTTAAAGCTCCTATCTCGAACATGGATCTCATATATCTTTAATCCATAGCTTGAAGGATTCGGACTTGAGATCCCAGATATTGTCCTATAGACATGTTTCTCAGTCAGACCGTAGTCTTGCAGCTCATGATCAATTTCATCATAAACGGATTGAGGGCTTTGACATGCATTGTCCGTGGCCAAAGCTCTTGCCACGGCTTGACATATACTCGTTCGGTCGACAGGATCTACAGAAAGGACTAGTACTCGGCGCTGCGTTGGCATTCTCTGGGACTTGGCATCTCTCATCCTTCACCCGATTGGTGGAAAGGCTTAGAAGTGAAGCACGGGTCAAGCGCGTGACCAGGACTAGTAGATATTTGAAGGATAGTTACCATACATAGGTGGACTTGAAAGTACATACCAGGGGAGAAGACCGTTCCGAAATATAGGTGGCCATGGTTGGATGTACGAGCTTCCGAAAGCGCCAAGCTTTCGTTTTAGCGTCCCCTACTAGCCATCTTTCGACTAGCCTCCTATATATTGAGTGGCCCTCGGGCAGAGCACTCACCCGACTTACAGCACATTCCCATGCACTAAGTATCATCCGACCTGCAAAGCCGTCAGACACTTCGCGCAACCCTTTTACTCGGTCGACCTGTCTCACTTTCCTCTCTACACCCATGGTTGGGAGCTTCTCCAGCTACTCCTCTATTCTACAACCCGACATATCGCCATTATGCCCAAAGACGGCGCCTTGGAGGTGCTTTCGCCCGAAATACAGCAACAGATCTTGTTGAAATTGGACGATATTGATGCTTTACACGCTCTCATCCGCGCATCACCTCGCCTTTATCAAGTTTTTCGGCTCAACGAAGATACTATTCTGTCAACGATCGCGCTGAATCACTTTCATCCCGCAGTGCGGCCAGAAGCTTTAGCTGTTGCGAAACTGGCGCAACTCCAGCACCAGTCAGACATGGATACGCAATCACGGCGAGATACTGCAAGACAATTTTGCGACGCATTTCCAAATCAGATAGACCAATGGTGCGAAACATATTCTCTAGAGTCCGTGCCGACACAGCTGTGCAAGCTGGCTAGAGCTATCAGATTCTCTATCAACGATTACACCCAGAGCACCCTTCCTATATTAGATCAAGTGAGACAGTCAAGAGATCTTCAGATCTTTTCAGAGTATCCGCCACACAGTCACGTTCCACACCCCCAGCTTTCATCCACGGAGATAGGCAGACTTCAAAGAGCCTTCTGTCGATACGAACTCTACCGCCATCTTTTCTCTCGGTGTTTACAAGATGTCCCTAATGGGATGCACAAATGCGAATTCATCACGGAGCCTCCTATAACGGCCGCAGAGCAGGCAAATATCTTTTTCCGGAACTTGCCCCCATTTCAGATCACTGAGATAGCTTGCATTAGAGACTATCTGTATCGCCGCTTACAAGGCATTCTTTTTAAATTAGAGGATGAAGCTGTGACGAGTCTGCCACCCAAGGCGGTGACCTTCAAATGGTTTGACGAAACAGCTAAACTACGATCGCCATTCTTCATTTTCACTACCGAAGCTCAACATGAACAAGACAAGCATCTGGAACACCTCATGTCTCTAGGTTTAGCTTACATCAGGCGCATCCTCCAGTCGACGGGTGATGAACAAAGAGACTTGTTTCTTCATTATACCTGTTCCTCTCTTATTTTTCATTTTGAGAGAGACTTTCTTTCTAAATCACTACAGTCCTTAGGCCTCAATCCAGATGCTAGTCATAATTATCAAGACTTCCAACACAGAGAGAAAGACTTTACCCCGGCATGTGACGAGAATGGCTACTCGGAGCTTCCTCAAGGTTGGTTGTGGGGTCACTATCATTCACAACCATCACGATTATGGAATTCTATATACAGAAGCTTGCGAGACTGGGGCTATGTGTTCTGGGACTTCGACAGACTTCAGCAATCCGGCGTCCTGCGCCGAGAGTGAGTCCCTCAAACGTCTGCTCTTACACGATGTTGCTAACCCTTGTGCAGCCCAGATAAAGTACGAAGGATCTACTTTTACATCCGTTCTTATCCTCATAGACCAAGTGTTGAGCAACGTCTGCATGCTTTACACCCTTCGACGACATCTACAAGGGCAACGAATAAGAGCAGACGCAGAAAGAGGAAAGGGAAGGGCACGGGTTTTCGTTAAGTGGCATACCGGGCTGGGACGGAGATGCAGAGATGCTACAGATTACTTGAGGGTTCGACGAACATACGCCACGTCGTATTGCACGTTCAATACCTTTGGCTACATTGTGCGTCAAATGTCGCCAGCAAGGATAAAACAATGAGGAACAGCATCGGCATACTTTGCCTGCAAGATGCTCTGATGGTGTTGCCACTCTTCGTTTCAGAGCTTGTTTGGTGCATGCTCATACAATGTATTTTCCAAAACAGCAGGAAAGCTACTGCAAAAGCCAAGATGTAGGCAAGAACTTCACACCCATAACTTCCTAGGAGTCATAAAGAGTCCCATCTGTCTTCAAAAGGCTGATCCCAGACCACACCGATTCCAGAATTATCTTCCGCTCCTCCCCCCGAAGACCTTGATAGCACCCACACTGCCTTCTCCCTTTGCCGTCATTGACCTCCCAGATCATCACCAGCTTACCAACCAGACTCCCTCGCCTACACCCACCACGAGAACTTGGCACCCACACTTGATCCCACACAGCCGACTAATCCAGCTACCAGGCAGTCATGACGTCTAATCTACCAAGCTATTATCATCTGATGCATATGGACAGAGAGACAAGAAGACCTCGCCCAACAAATCGTCATCGAAGCCCCAGCTCTACAAAGTGAACAACTTGACAATGTTCCAAGTGCACCAGATATCCCTGTGCGCTCCAACAATGCTGACACAAACACAGGTGGCGCACCAGTCACTTCTTCCCTCTACCGAGCGCATGATCCAAGGCACGCAGCAGATCTGTGTCGTGGCTCCGCTCCGTAGTACTTGAGAGCCGCACTCGCCAAAGCCCAGGGCACGGTATCGGTCGGCGGGAACCTGCACTCGTCCCCCCAGAGAATCGTACCAGTTTCTATCATCGTCGCATTGCTGACGTAGATCGGAGGTGTCGTATTATTTATAAGTCTGCCCACATGCTACCTTCAAGCGCCGAGCGACATTCCAGCCTACTATCCCTCACTGTTAGAAGAAAGATCATTACAGTACGTGTCAATCATTATCAGTAATCAGTGATTCCTATTCTCGATCCAGACCACTGTCCGCCGCTGCAATGCTTCTTCGTCATTGCAGTAATTCAAAATTCCTTCGTATCCGCTCCATACGGCCGAAACAGGCTCTCCTTATAGCCGAAACCAAGCGGTGCCAGCATGGCAAATATTCATTCTGATCCTAGTCTTCTTTATCGGCATCTCCTCTCCATAATCTCCCACCTATCAAAAAGCCATTCATGTCCGCTGCCCCTATTTGCCATAGGCTTAAGTGCCCCTCGCTGGGCCCAGATGCTCCGGAGCACGTCAAACATGTGTCAATATCTGCCCTGTACGGCAGAGCCAATCGCAAGTAGTCTTTCGGGACGGTCATTGTGGTTGTGGTTGGGAGTGCTGGATGCTGTACAGGGCGTTGGTACGTCTTTTTCCTCTTTCACCACCACCGCTTTCCCCACCTCCTACGAGCAAATGATCGTCATCTAGCTGACACCTACACCCCTACCTCAGGCTTCGGAATGATCCTTCTCCAAACCCTTACCCGCTTCCCCATGCTCTCCACGCTTATCGCGTCGCTGATCCTCAGCTCCCTGACAACGACAGCCGCACGAGCCACAGCGCCAGACAATATTAGCCCTGAGTTTCTGGATTTCTGCATCAATCTAAAGGAAGGACTGGCATCGGCATGGTTTTGGATCGGGCTGTTGCTACAGTTGGCTGTGCGGATTTGGATGTGGGGCCTTTTTCCACAAGGAGCAGTTGAGTAAGGCTTAGGAGGAGAGAATGAGCACTTAGGTAGGGATGATGGAGGTTGTGCTTCTGATATGGGACTCTATCGCGTGCTGTTTTTACATTGGTGCTCTATGATGAGTGGAGATTGTTGAAGGAGTTGACAGAGGAGAAATTGTATCGAAAAGTTGAGTTGGACTTGCATAATGCACAAAGAATATCCATGACTCAATCATGACATGATCTTTGAGACCAACATCCGCTGCGTCCGAACATCCGCCGCTTGTTGATCTGTTGATCACGCCGCCATTCGTCGAGCGGACCTCTCTCAGCGGCGCAGATGCTGGCGAATAGATACGTGGCAGCGCGATGAATCAATTCATCCATCTTCCAAAATCTTGTCCACACTTTACACCATCCGTTTGAAGGCACTCAGAAGACAACGTATCGCTCTTGCCCACTTACCCTTTCCCAGCAATCGGACCTCCAATCCTTCTCCACCCAACCCACGAGACAAACCCGCAAGTAAACTCACCTTCCAAGCCTCTAGCCGCTCCTTCTTAAATCCCAAGGATAGTGAATTCCAACAATACCAGAATCCCCACCAGAAGCGCACACGGCAGACTCAACCACTCACACCGCACCTTCACGGTCGTCTCGTCTTTCCATGCCACTCCCACGCTCCATTCATGCCTATATTTAGATCGATACGGGGTTCTCTGCATGGAGCGGATCAATTTTGTCAACAGAGTCTGACAATTCTCCCAACGGAGTTGATCAGAGAGGACTTATGCGCTCTATCGTGGACTTTCCGCTGTCCGGTCTCCTACCAACACTCGTTCCTCGCCTCGGGTCATATCGCAAGCTCATCAGATCCAGGGTGGAAGAGCTCAAGGTGCATACCTTCTACGCTCCCGACATGATTCAGGATAAAAGAGCTGGAAGAGCTAGACGTGTATACCTTTACACTCCCAGGATGATCCAGAGTCCCAGTACCCATTCATGTGGAGCACATAATTGAGCTTCTGGCGAACCCTACTCCAAATTCGCGCGATGCGAAAAATTCAGCGTGCAGCTCCTGTGAGAAATGAGCGACGGAGAAGCAGTAGGTAATTGGATCCATTTCGTGGCTCAAGGATGGCATGACTTGGAAGATGCAGCCTTTGGCAAATAGTCTAACCGGATATAGCCTAGCATAGCAGCGGGGTTTCTAAAGGCCCTGCAGCATGCTTCCTGAACTCATCATCTTTGCTACAGTACCTACTGGATCTGGGACCTGTTCATTTTCTGCATGTCTAGAGCAGCGTACTTTTCAGACCTCGGGAAGGATACGCGCTGCTAAAGACACACTCGAGTCAGTTATGACGACCCGGTCTTCTCCATACAAGGAAGGTGCCAGCGGGTGGAAGAAGATTGCCGAGGTCATCCCACCCTCAGGAATTGTGCGTGTTTCAGTCAACGACTATCTCCGCCCAGCGGAGAAAGACCTAAACATATCCATGTCTTCAAAACCGTTATCTCCAATTCAGACCCAGTTCAAGCTGTCGCCACCACGACTCTTCGTCTACTGACTTTAGTAAAATTTTAGCAAGATTCGGTAATCTTGATTGCAGGGTTTAGTTGAGCACCGAAACCTTCGAGTATGAAGCCTCATTGGCGAGATTCATCAAACAGGCTGAAAACGACAAATAACGTGGGATCATCAACGAGCGGCATCTTATCTGCATGATTACATCCTAAGATCCTACGCCGTACGACTTTCCCCCAACGTACCTAGCCGGATGAGCAGCTCACCCAGCACGTCACCGACTCACCATGGAGGACTTCCAGTCTGACAATCGCACCGCTGCATTTTCTGCAACTTCCTTTCTTTTCCAACCACACAACAGCCATACCCAGAAGCACCTGCAGGAAGCTACGCGATTACTTGCCTTAGATAGCGCCCGGAAAGATACGCGAACTCAGTCTAGCCGAGCACAGCTAGCGCGCATTGTCCGCCAAGGCCCAAACCACCATGGCTATGGAGAACCTGAATCAGAATCGAGAATGGCAAGATTCAAAAGCGCATGGAACTGATCCGGAAAAGATCAACGACGTTGACCGGCGGACATCCATCATACAGGGCGGAGAGGTCATCAACGCATCCGGGCATCGCGATCAGTTGCAGAGACAATATGGTCTCCTCAGTATCTGCGGCTTGGCCCTGACGATCGACAATGCATGGGTCGCGTTGGGTGGCTCAATTGCCGTTTCTATAAGTTGGTGACCTCGTGCGACCTGGAAATGCTAATACTGATGACTTTCTAGATAATGGAGGTCCAGCTGGTGTTCTCTACGAGCTCCTAGTTGCGTGCTTCTACTATGGCTTTATCGCCGCATCTATTGCCGAAGTACGTTCATCCACCATGACTTGACTCTGACTAGATCTCTTACCGACAATTTTGTAGCTCACCTCCTCCATTCCTTCCGCTGGCGGCGTCTACCACTGGGCCTCTGTGACTCCAGGCCCCCGCTATGGCCGTGTCCTCGGCTTCTTCACCGGCTCCCTCAACTTTTTCGGCTGGATATTCGATCTCGCCTCCATCGTATCCATCCCCTCAAATGTAGCGGTGCAAATGTACGCCGTATTCCATCCCGACCTGGTCATCCAGCCATGGCACGTCTACGTTGCTTTCGTCCTCATCACCTGGACCTGCTGCGCAGTTGTCATATTCGGCAATCGGTTGCTCCCACTTTTGAATCAGATTGGATTGTTTCTTGTTATCGTTGGTGGTATCATCACTATCATCGTAGTCGCTGCGATGCCGAAGGTGCATGCTCCCAACTCGGCCGTTTGGGGTGACTTCAGTCAGAATAATGCAGCGGGCTGGAGCAACGGGGTCACTTTCTTGACCGGTGTGCTCAATGGCGCCTTTACGATTGGCACTCCGGATGCCGTAACCCACATGTCTGAAGAGTTGCCAAACCCAGCCAGAGATATGCCGCGGGCTGTAGCAGCACAGATCATTCTAGGAACACTGAGTATGTTCCCCCAAAACCATTCGTAGCACGTCGCGCTAACGAATACCAGCATCTTTTCTCTACGCCATCGCCATCCTCTACGGTGTCACAGACCTAACAGCCGTTGTCGGCAGCAACGGATCCTTCCCTCTCGCGGTGGTCTACTCCCAGGCGACTGGCAGCAAGGGAGCTACATTCGGCCTTCTCTTGATCGTCTTCTTCTCCATCTTGATATGCGTGCTCGGCACATTTCTCACCGTCCGTACTCCCTCACCCTCCATCAATCGAAAATCCCATCTAACATCTTCAGGTCGGACGAATCTGGTGGGCCCTGGCCCGCGACAACGCGACGCCCTTCTCAGGCTTCTTTTCCCAAGTCAACGAAAAGCTCAGCTGCCCCATCCCCGCCACTATCCTCGCCGCAGTCCTCTGCACCGCCTTCGGCGCGATCCAGCTCGGCAGCAAAACCGCCTTCTTAGACCTCGTCGGCTCCTTCATCATCCTCACGACCGTTTCGTACGCTCTAGCCATCGGGCCGCATCTGTTCACTGGCCGAAAGAACGTCCCTCAGGGCCCCTTCTGGATGGGAACGGCCGGCTACGCCATCAATGCCATCGCCGTACTACTGATTGTCTTCTTCAACATCATGTTCTGCTTCCGTAAGTCACTCACTTCACATCCCCGCATCTCACTAGCTCCTTGCTGACGCCTTGTGTACAGCATACGTCTACCCGACCACCGAATCAACCATGAACTACAACAGCGTAATCTTAGTCGGCGTGCTCATTCTCACAACCGCGTGGTGGTTCATCCATGCTCGGACCAAGTATCCGGGGCCCAAGCTGGCGAATTTGTATGTCGATGGGCATATCGTGGAGATGCCCAAGGACGAGCATACGGACTAGGTGCTGTTGTCATTATTGGGAGGTTGCATTCCTCGGTAGTGAGAAATTGACGGAAGCCGAGGTTAGGTGATTGGTATATATGCTCTTCTGTTACATATTCGAGTCTGTCGCAATTTCAATTTTATCTTCATGCATGTGACTCACACTATCCTTCACAAACCCTACCCGGCTACCCTATCTTCCATCATCCAGCCCCTCCCTTATCTTCTCACAGCCCAAATACATCACCATCCACACCAGATGATACTATTTCCCCATAGATCTCAGCAATTCACTCATCAAATCCCACAACCTAACCTACACGGCCGCCATCCATAAGCGCCTGCGATAGATCGCATAGTAGATGCGTAATTCACACCTCCGGCCCCTTTCTTCCTTCCTTCTTTCCTTCCGATGCAATGCAACACGAGCCCATCTAACAACGAACGTTCAATTTAATGGCGTCTTGTCTGTCATCTCGATTCTTTCGATGTATGCGGTGGTGAGAGGACCGAAGCTACCGTCCTCCAGGGTAAAGGTAGTGAGTGTAGCGCATTTACGGCCGGTGCAGATGGTGCTGGTCTATCTATGATTCGGGTGTCCGATTGGGATTCGGGAGGGTGAAGTATGCAACTTTCTGCTAGCGAACTTGTAACGTTGAGGAATTCAAAGCTGGTCTCATCAAACTCTTTCAAACATTGTAGGAAAAGAGGGAAGAGTATTAGTTCCAAAGAACGCGTGTCTTGCACAGCATTGCTCTCAGTGGTCTTTTTTTTTTGACGTCGCGCGAACTGACTTGCCCCTGTAGGATTCTCACCCACGATAAGTAGCTGCGTCGAGTACAGGTCTACCGGTGCCAGTAGCAGTGTGTGTCGAACATGGCTGGGGTGAGGAATTTGGGGCGGGATCAACAGATAGCATAGGGGTGCGGGTTTCACGTCGCGGAGATATCGGAGGATTGGTATTTTATAATAAGATACATGAACGAAAGTCAGGGCCGACTAAATACAAGCCTCCTAACCACAGATACGGAGGGAATTCGCTGCTCAGAGTTGAAAAACACAAAGTAAAATTACTAGTACCCGTTGGAATTCGAAAGCCCCCCATCATCTATTTCACTGCCAAGACGTAAGCAGCCTAGCCCAGCCATGTAAGCAGCCACCGAACTCCCAGCTCTATCGGGCTCACGGATAGCGAATCGTCCTGTTCCTTACACCTCATCATCTCGGCGCACACATTTCCTCCGTGCACCAGCCAGGATTGTACAGCCAGTGTCCAAAGGCCCTTTCACCCGGGCGCGTGATTGGCCGTCGAATCACCCGGCAGCAAGATAAAGGGTACGGCCGGCGGGGTTCTAATGGACGGAGAGATTTCCAATGGGTATATGTACCTGCGGAGAGACAAGGGTTACCTCCTTCAGTGACACGAGGCTGTCCTATCAGCTTGCGACTTGCGACTTCCGCCCACGCTTCACAGACTTTGCCCTCAGCTGCTATCATCTCTTCGCGTCAAGTTGCATTGACGTGCCAGGAAAAGTCGCAGGATCTATTTTTCGTGGACGGCACTGCGCACCTTGGGCTCAGCGCGCGGTCAGGCGGGCATTTTCCACGCAATTCTATGCATTCTTATGCACGTCGTGCATTAGCTACCGCCTGTTGTTGCCAGTTGATAGCCTCGTGGACGATGATTTTCCCCACTTCTTTTCTGCGCTGAAAAGTCTGGACACTGTGTCAACTCCGTACCATTGATGCCATTTTCAGCTTTGCGATAACACGTAGTGTCCTTGCCTAAGCATACATCAAAGCTAGAAGTGATCTGTTCCACTCTGATCGTCTCGCTAGTGAGCAGCCCTTGTGTATTGTTATCAGCGTCGCGATGTTTCGCCGTTTCAAAGTCAAAGGCTGGTCGAGGTCGAGAAAACTTACCAACGAGGGTCTCAACCCCTCGATAAACCCTACGCAAAGTCCGGAAAGCCAGCAGACAGTAACCTTGGGTAGAACGGCACCCAGCCAACCACCCGACACAGCTCCGGCAGTTGCTCAGCAGGATCCGTTGCCACCTGGAGCACGGGACCTATGGCAAGAAGCATTCTCGAAGTTGGATGAGGATAAGAAGGTCTTACTTTCCAGAATCGAAATGCCTCGAGGACCCGAAATTGTAGAGAAAATAGCAGAGCAGGCAAAGCAGTCATACCTCGAGCACGAGGAGAGAGGGTGGAAGTTCTCGCGAGCGAAAGGGAAACCGGATATCAATTTGCGCGATACTTTCAAAAATGCCTTCTCGTCTATCCTGAAGTTCAAAGAGCTGATCAATGCCGGTATCGCTTTCGATCCGACAGGGCATGCAGCTGCGGCATGGACTATAGTCTCACTCGGTTTGCAGATGGCACAGAATGACACAAATATGCGCAAAAAGGTATTTGATACCTGTGGACTATTGGCCGACAATCTTACACTACTGGCAGCTATTGAGGCTAGCTACCGAGAACGGTCAGTACGTGACTCCGGTCATCTAGAAGATACTATGGCTGTTGTCTATACAGCAATTCTTGAGTTGACGGCAGAGATCGTCAAAGAAAACAGTCTTAACATCGGTCAGAGGATACTGAGATCCTTCACTGCTGTGGCTGAGCAGCCTCTTGATGAGTTCATCAAAACGCTCAGCACCAAAAAAGTCATCCTGGGAGAATGGACTACAACAATCGAGCAGCAGTATCGCAAACAAGAAAATAAAGAACTAAATCAGAAGGTAGGAGATACATTAGCTGGTATCGATCGATTAGCTCAACGGGTATCAAATATTGAAATCAAAGTACTTACAGCAGAGGAATATGGCATTCTCGAATGGCTTTCTGGATATTCCTTCTCTGATAGTCACGCCTCTGCAGCAACAAGACGAGAGCCTGATACAGGTAGTTGGTTTGTGAGCTTGCCAGAGTACAGAACATGGAGGTCGTCAGACCGTAGCCTGTTATGGCTCTATGGAAATTGTAAGTTGCTTCCAAAGCAAGAATCTCCGTATTAACAAGCTAGCAGCTGGATGTGGAAAGAGCATTTTATGGTAAGAGTCTTCTGTATATTGTAAGAACTATGAACTGACTTGCCCTGTTCGTACTAGCTCGAGCATCATCAAGGATCTTGAGAATCTATGCGCTCAAGACTCAGGTTACGCGTTGGCATACTGGTACTTCACTTTCAGTAACCGGGACTCCATTGATATCGACAAGCTTCTCAGCTCAATTATTCGACAACTGTGTGCGGGAACACGGACGCTGCCCAATGATGTACGTGAGCTTTGGATGAAGCATCGCATGGCAGGGAGTCGGCCAACTAGAGCGAATCTTATCGAGACGCTCGATATGGTCATTGCTGGCCTTAGGACAGTCGATCAACATGCCCTTGTCGTGCTTGATGCCCTAGATGAGTACCCGCTCATTGCTGAGCGGCAGCAAATCTCGGGGCGAGGAGACGTGATGGATTGGCTTGAACACTTCGGGACAAACCACTCGAATGCCCATATCCTGGTGCTCAGTCGTGACGAAAATGATATTCGGTCCAAGATGCGCAAAGCTGCGAGTATTGACGTTGCTAGGTGTGTTGAGGGAGACCTGGATCTCTTCATTCGGAAGAGCGTCGATCGCATAGTCCAAGAGGAGCGTTGGAAAGAAAACTACAAGTCGAAGCTGTTGTCCCGGTTCAAAACAAATAGTGAGAGGTAAGTTAAAACTATATTTCGGAGGCGTCTAGCTAACTAATTACAGACGCTTTCGCTGGGCTTCTCTGGTACTGCGAAAATTTTCAGAATGCAAGACCCACGAGAAAATGAAGGAAGCCCTAACAACTATACCTGATTCGCTAGAAGCAATGTATGCAGATGTGCTTTCGAACAAGATTCCCAAAGAATATGTGAAGGAAGCTCGGTTGATGCTTATCTGGCTATCGTATTCTTTACGGCCGCTGACCCTTCAAGAGCTGGCCTTTGCGGTATCTCTACCTGAGCCTCGAGACGTACTGGATATATGTACCAGCTCTTTAGTATCTTTGCAAAGGAAGGGGGGCCATTCACCCGAGCCGGACGATGACGACGAGAACGACGAGATGCAGAAAATTGTTCAACTTGATCACTTCTCAGTGCAAGAGTATTTGACCTCAGAGCACCTTTTCGCATCGAAGGAGACTACCTTTTTCTACGTAACTCCGCTTGTGGCACATTTGACGATAGCTGAGATCTCAGCCTCTCATCTCCTCAAAACCAACGAGGTCGATCTCGCCACGGGAAAGGGGATCGAGGCGACGCTAGCAGAGGTTTTCGACCCAGAAGTGTGGCGTCGCGGCGAAGACCATCTGCTTAGTTACTCAATCGGTTGGTATAGGCATCTTCAAGAGGCAGATACTATTGAAACCAACGCTCTAAACTCGAAGAACCCGAAATCAAGAGCTTATTTAGCAGTAACAGGATCACAACCAGAATTTTTGAGGGCTCAAACTCATAAGATTCTTTGCGAAGGATTTTTCCAAAGCATAAGAAATTGGTTGTATCTGCTTGAAAAGAATGACTGGACGCGGGATCAATATCGGGTTAGACAGTTTCTCCAGCTCCAAACAAAGTCACATTCACCACTTGTCATTGCGTCTTGGTTTGACTTACCTGATAACGCTCAAAGGCTACTTAGTAATGGAGCTGCTGTTGATGGAGATATCAACCCTAATTCTTTTAAGATCACCAAGCCTATCCAGGTCGCCGCAATCGCAGGAAGTCTAAAGAGCTTAAGGCTGCTGCTTGAGAAGGATGCAAGTTTGACACAGTCCGAGTTCGACATGATGGTTTCTGGGGATCGGCGCAACGGGGCTGCTGTCTTGAGCTCTATACTGGAAGCCCGACCAGGTTTGACGATCACAGAGGATACAGTGCGAAGATCTTGGAGAAATTTCAGCTCAGGGGAAATGCTCAAGTACATCCTAGACAAATCAGATTGCGTAACGGAAACATTGCTCTTGGAGTTGATAAAAGGATGTGATCATTTAGGGGAGGAAGATGATTTGGTACATAAAATATTCAGTCGTGGAGAGATTATCGGATGTGACGACCAACTATTATTGCAAGCCTTCTGTCGTGACAGCTCTTGTGGACGAAACATCAAACTTATAATCGACCGATACAAACCACCTCCTTCAAAAAGCCAAGAAGTATTGATGTGTGTGATCCACAACAAGTGGAACAGCAGCTCCATGTTGCATGTGATATTAGAGTATTATAGAACCCTTGGCGTTGAGGCTGAATTCGGTCAAGATATGCTGGTCCAAGTAGCCAATAATGATTACCCAGTTCACCTAGTTCAACTGTTCAGGACTATTATCGGCTACGCCAAGAGAATCGTGGTTCATAAAAAAGTAATGAAGAGGATTGCGAGACATGAAGAGGGTGCCTTCATTATCCTGAATCTACTCATGGATCATGCAGACTGTGGAGTCAAAAACTTTGAAGGGGTCCTTGGGGACATCATTTGGACCGCTGTTAAGAAGCACATCCCTTCCTGCCCAAGACAGATCTCCGATGAAATGGCGAAGTCAGCTTTACGCTGGGAGCCATCCGCAATCGAATACCTGCAGGCTCATGCAAGGCCCAATGTCACATTCACGAAAACTCCACCGGTGGCTGATTCTTATGAATGGGACTCGGAAGCAGAATCACTCCATTCAGACCCAAGGTCTTTCGACTCGGACTCAGAACGAGCGGAGGCAGGATCTTCCAGATGGGACTCGGAAGCAGAATCGCTCTATTCACACTAGACCCAGAGTCTTTTGACTCGGACTCGGAACCATTCGACTCAGATGCATAACACGTCGCCTCCCACGCCTTTTGACGTTCTATGGATCCACCCTTTTCCGCCCTGAACCTTCACCCTTTACCCTCCAGCCTACAGTCACCAACATTCCAGAAGCCAACAGACATCCATACGCGCCAGATAAACCACCGTCTCCCATACCACCTGCGCAGTATATTCCTACGACATTCGCAGAAAGACAGAAGATGGGACATTAAGATATCTAGATATTTTCACACCCAATCGTCCGCTCATTAACTCCTTCTCTCGATTTTCATCTCTCAAAACCTCGGCGAACCACTGTCTGTACCTAATCCACGCCACTCATACATATCACCTCCACCATCACTACGCACATCCACGAAAAAAACTCTATCAGCACCCACCCATCGCCAGTTTCCCTTGGACAAACGACACTCATTCCAGGTCTCAATAGGGTCTAGTGTCAAACTTCTCTTTCTATCAAATAGATATTTCTTCCTTCCTATAGCTACCAACTACACTCTTTAATCCCCATGTTTAGTCCAGCATCTGACTCCATATAGCTAAGCATCCAAAGCATCCCCACCACTACCCCCTTTCCACCCCTCATCCTCTACAACGCCACCATCCCATACCCACCAAAGAACCCAATCATACCCAAATACCGAATTCCACCACTCTCCATCTCCCAACAAATCTACCCCATCTCGCATACCCACCCAAGATCCCATCAAGCACACCGACCCAACACGATCTCATGCAGTGTCCTCTTCCGATCTAGTATATGCGCGGTCAATGAACTACAAGTGTTGGATGTAATGAATGCATGGGCTATATTGCGTCTGTCCTCGCATGCTAGTTCCTTACCTTTCGCCGGAGGCATCCAATGTGTTTGCAGGAAGCAGCTCAGGTGCCGTATCATCGTGAGAGGTAAAGCCAGCNAAAAACCCATTCATCCCTCACCAAATCATACCACCCCATCTCCATCTCCTCTACATCGCAAGCAATCAAGACAGCAATATACCCCCTGTCCCTCGCAATAACCCTCCCCCCCCTTCCTCCCACCTCCCCCCTCCACAACTCAGCCCCCAACGCACCTCAACTCCCAGCCTTCCCACGCACCTCTGGAGGCTAGCACGCAAGAAGGACAGCGTGATGCGTGAATCGACCCGAGCGGATCCGTTCAGTCACCGCCATTTCAAACATCCATTCCGCTAACTTCAGACCCAGTCTCCCTCTACTGCAAACTCCAGACCCCTCTTCAACTCTCCATCTGTCCCTATCCCCCCTCCTTCTCCCACACCCATCCCCTTCCCCTTCCCCCGTCCCATTTCCCTCCCCACAACAACAGCCATCTCCAAACCCCAACCAGCCTTTACCATCT
>JAEUBB010000210.1:22462-34505 GCA_018257885.1 Parmelia sp. 050094 | reverse complement strand
TACCTGGGGATAGTGGCCATGGTACACTAAAAGTCTACGCTGGCAAGCGAGGCCTCATGCACTCTATCAAAGACAATCCCCATCCTCTGGCCTTTTCCTTACCCATTGCCCACACAGGCATCAATCCTCCTTACGACTTCCTTCTTCGTCATCCTACTCCACATGCTCAGCGCCATGATCTGTACGTGGCCCAACCTCAATGTGCACGTCTAGCGATCAACAACACCTTTGTTTTTGCCGTGCGCCAGCACCCTTCTTTCTTAAGCTGCAACTCGCCCGAACCACGATCTGCTTCTCCGAGCCCTTTCGCTCGTCCTTCATCGGCAATGAGTATGATCTCGACGGCGACATCGGCAAACGACTGCTTCTCCCAAGCTGGTTCCAGTTCCAGTAATAGCAGCCAGCAGCAGAAGCCTGCGAAACTCGCGATACAAGCACCGAGTGGGAAGATTCTCAGACTCATGAAGAAAAGTGACAACAGCGTCAGCCTTGATGAGGCGGCAGATGGAGGTGTATGGGAGACAATCATCAAGATTGGAGAAAGGGGGACATGGCGAGGGCTGGTGCTCGCTGATCGAAGTGCAAGATGGTGCGTATTTGGAGAATGGGAAGCTGTCTAAGTGGCCCTGGAAAGCACTCTTCATCTACGCATCCGGGGTTGTTGAACTTCGCACATGTCGTATGAAGATGGATATATAAGCGTCTGTTATTGCCACGAAGTGATGATAGCTTGGTAGAAGATATATAAGTTGGTGTGATAAAGTTGATATTGGTAATAAAAGCAAAAGCACCTGTCTCGACAGCGAGGATCTAAGAGTTTTCTTGCTTGAATTCTTGTCAAAACTGAAACTTGAAAGGCAGTACACTATGAGCCTACCGGCTGCACACGCACACAAAAATAGCTATAAAACGTTAAATCCTCTTCCCATACCTCAGTACCACTGCTCCCATTAGCAAATAAATATCTAAAGCTTTTATATACCACGGTTAGCTAGTTCCTAGTATTACTACCACTTACGGTTATAATCCTTCCCCTATAGCGCAATACCTATTAATCTCCCTTCTTCTATACGGTTTAAGATCGCACGCTTACTACTCCTTTACTGAAGATCTAATACTATCACTAAGGACGTCTAATGCAACCCGAGAACAGTCTACTATATCTAAGAGAGCTCTCGACCTAGTATATCAGTAGGTATAGAAGGGCGTATTTACTAATTACACGTCTCGTTCTAGGCGGCCTGAGTACGGGTTGTCAGCTTCCTTTTCCTCTTCTTATTAGATTTAGTAGGGTAGATTAGCAGTGTCGGGGGGTAGAATAGGGGGTAGGGGCCCCTAGCTACGTGGACTGAGAGGTATCGCGAATGTGAGTAGTAGATTACGACCGTAGGCTATTACAATACTAAGTGAACGACTAAGCGAGATACACGACTACAAGTGCTGAGAGCTGTATGGGAAGAAGATTCGACGTTTTACAGCTAATATTGGGTGTGTGTGCGCGTTTTTCTCAGTGCCATTAGCGTATTCATAAACGTCGGCGTTGGCTTGACATTATCGCTTGTCGTATACCCCACTTAATTTTTGCCTGTAGAGTAGATATCCGGCAATATTTATTAATCAATATTAATTATATTTATAATTAGTTAAAGTTAAAGCTATTTAAATCTTATTATAGTCTGCGGGAAGCGTTTTAAGACTAAGTAATCCTTATTATTCTATTATATTTATAGTATTACGTGTAATCTTATTATCTCTATATCTATTAAGCGGGCGTCTACTAAGAAGGCCTATAGATAGACTCGTACTTAAAAAGAAGAATAAAAGAAGGAATTTAAGATCTAGACTAAAAAGAGAGTTAAGAATAATATATAGATTATAATTTAAAAATAGTATAATCGCGAGAAGATTAAGGCTTAAAATATATATTAGGCGTAAGAGACTATAGCCTCTAATATAAATAATTATAATAAGCGTATATAAAGAATAATAAGTAAGACTATTTAGAAGAGTTAGAAGAATTAGAATAATATATAGAAGAGTAAATAGATTATCTTTAAATCTCTAATAAAAATACGTTAGCAATAGGGTCTTATAACTATATATACTTAAGTAATTTAGAATTAAGCCTATTAAGCTGCTATAAAAAAGGCGTAACGAGAATATAAGATTATTTATAAGTTAAAAGAGATAATAGTATCTCGATTATTAGCTAGATATTAAACCTTATTCTTATTAATCTTATTAAATATAAAAGATATCAATAACTAAGTTAATTATAAAAAGAAAGAGACTTTAGAATTTAATTAAGATATTCTATTTATATATAAAGTAAAGGTTAACGTAAAAGAATATAAATAAGAGAGAATTAAAACTAGTAGATAGAAAGAAAAAATAGACTTAGAAGATTAATTATTTAATAACTTTAATATAGTTATTCTTAGTAATATAATCTTTATAACTATAGATACTCTAAAAATAAGTAAGAATACTATATATTCTACTATTATTAAAGTTAATTACTTTAGAACTAGAGTATTTATCTTAATACTGGCCGATATATTACCTTAGCAGTAGACTAGCGTAGTAAAGATAAAGCTTAAAAATCTATAAAAAAGATATATAAGAGCTATATAGATTAAAATTATTATTATTAATACTATTATAGACCTTTTTAAGAGGGTAGTTAATTTTATTAATAATTTAATATAATCTTTCTCTTATCGACGTATAAGAACGCTACAATAAAAAGTAATTATAGCGAATTAAAAGAAAAGAAATAAGACTATTAATATAAAGATTAATAAGTTAATAAAGAGGTAGAAATATATAGATTCGTAATATATAAATAAGAAATTATTCTATTTTTATACTTCTTTTAATAATAATTATTACGCTCTTAATTTAGTTTAAATTAAGAACTAGATAACTACTATTATTTATAATTAATTTAACGCCTCTTTATTATAATCTTTAACGCCTTTATATTATAACTTAGTTAAAGAATAGAGACTTATAAATAATAATTATAAATACTTATATACGAAGGTAAAACGAAATAAAAAGAAGAGTATACTAAATAAATACCTCGAAGGCTAGTAGTAAATATAGAAGATTAGATTTATAAAGAAGATTATTATAATAATTAATATTTATAGCTAATTATTATATTAATCTATATAGTATTTAATACCTTAGTACATATCTTCACTATATTATTAATTCCCTTATAACTATTTTTTTTAATAGTCTTATTATATATTTTCTATATAGTAATACCCGTCTTAGTCGCTTTAGTCTTAGTAATAATAATAGCGAAATTAGCTAGCTATCTTATCTCTATATAAGTTAGTAACTTCTCGATCTTCTTTATTAATATTAATATTAAGTTCTATTATAGAAAGTTATACTAAGAAGAAATAAATAATAAATATCTACTAACTTTAGAAGATTTAAAGTATAAATAGCGAATTAAGAAAGCGACTACTACTTAAGATTAAGACGATTATAAAAAATTAGATATAAAGAATTAATTACTTAAAGAGAATAAATAATACCTCTTTAAGTCTTTATAGAAGAATTATTAAATTAAAACTTTCTAATAATCTTATAACGGGGTTTAAAGAGAATTTATAAGAATTTAAAAGAATATATTATAAAGAATAACTAGCGATTAGAAATCTAGCTAATTTAAAAGAAAGATTTATTTATAATAAATCTATAATATAAGATAGAGTAATTATAGATATATAGTTCTACTAAGTTTAAGCTAGCTACTATTTAAAATATATTCTAAAATAGCTCTTTAGTAGTAGATTATTATAAATATTTATTTAATATTTATTTAATCTTCTTTAAATTTATTAAAGACTTAAGTCTTATAATATCTAAATTTAGTTATAATATAACTTCTTTTATTAATATAGTTTAAATATTATTCTTCTTCTTCTTCTTCTTTTTTTTCTTTTTCTTTTAATATCTACGTCTTAAGATCTTATTTAAAGACTTTATAATTATTTTTAAAGATATATTCTTTATTTATATATTAAAAGTATTATCTAGTCTACTAATTATATCTACTTTAATTAATAGTATATTAAAAAAGATCTTTAAAGTTACTCTAAAAGATTAATTATAAACGTCGTTAATAATATCTTATCTAGGCTTTTAATATACTGAAGAAGAGCTTAATAGAACTAAAATTTAATAAATAAAAAAAAAGAAACTTAATTATAATTCTTATCTTTTTAATAATCTATTAAATTTAAGAATTAAGATAAATATTAATATTATCTAGATATATAATACTTCTTAGCTTAAAGTATAAATTATAGTAAGATAATAAGTTATTTAAAATTTAGTTAAAGAAGATATTTTAATTAAAGTATTCTTTATAAATCGCTATATAAAAAAGATAGCCTTTAACTATATAAATTAAATAAATACTTTAGATCTTTTCTCTTATTAAATTATTATACTATCTAGCCGGTTAATTAATAGATATATATATTATATATCGCTAGCTAGTCTATTACTTAAATATTAACTTATTTAGAAAGACTAGCTATTTCGTCTTTATATTAAATATAAATATTTATTAGTTAGCCTGTAGCTTTAGACTCTATATATTACTTATTATTTAATTCTTCTTACAGCTAATTTAACTGTTTTTTAAAAGACGAAATATTATTAACTAGCTAATAGTAATATCTTACTTCTCTTTTAGAAAAATTACGAGTTTATCTTAATAGATCTACGGTCGTTAACGTTAATACTTTAAAAGAGCCTTCTTTATAGTAATAGTAATACGATAAGAGTATCTAAAATAATTAAAATAAGATAACGTATCTATAGTTTAATATATCTATATACGCTAATTCTAAGTCTAGATTATATAAGTACTATATAGTATCTTATCGCTATAGAGCTTACTGGCGATAGTAGTAGACTTTTAAAAAGAATAAAAAAGATACTTCGTCTTAGCTTTTATAATAAGGTTATAAAAAAGAGATATACTATTATACTAAGTAAGAGAATAAGAAAATAGATTAAGACTGCTATATAATCTTACTTTACGATCGAAGAATTATTCTAACCAGTAGTAGTGATATTGATTGACGAATATTGCTGGATGTCTACTCTACAGGCAAAAATTGGGTGGGGTGTGCGACAAGCGATAATGCCAAGCCAACGCCGACGTTTATGAATACGCTAACAAGGATTGCAACGTTTTCTGCACCCGCTAGAAGCCGACATGAACCGCGCTGTTGACAATGACACCACCAACACTACATGTTCTTCCCTCTTTCCTAGGCACTGCCTCCATCCGCTAGATCTCCTAATTCCTGATTCTGCCTTGTATATACCGCCCAATTGCAAGTCCACCCATAGATCATGAAGTACAAGCCAGTCTCGTGCTCTACCAACCTCTCCAAAGAAAGACCTTGATCTTCCTTGTCGCCAATATGGAGAAGATCACGGACAAAATTGCTGTTTTACCTGATGATGCCAATTACTTTTCACTCGAGTTCTTCCCTCCAAAGACCCAAATAGTAACACACTCTCGCCTGCTTTTTCTGCCATTCAACTAAGCCAAAGCAGGGCTTTTCCAATTTACAAACCCGTCTGGAGCGCATGTCCAGTGCCCTTCGACCCCTGTTCGTCACAGTCACATGGGGAGCCGGTGGCTGTACCTCCTCGAGATCTCTCGAGCTCGCAGAGATATGTCAACGGCAGCTAGGCCTTACAACATGTCTACATCTTACATGCACGAATATGAAACGCAAAGTAGTAGATGAAGCGTTAGAAGAGGCCAAAGCGCTTGGTGTTCGGAATATATTAGCATTGAGGGGCGATCCACCCAGGGACGAAGAGTACCGGCTTGACGATGAGACGGGGGATGGTAATGATGAAGATGAAAGCAATGTGGACTTTACATGGGCGATCGACCTGGTCAGGTACATCCGGCGTGTCCATGGGGACTACTTCTGTATAGGGGTTGCAGGATATCCGGAAGGCCATGCGGATCAGTCGCATCCTACGGATCAGGACCCATTACACGATTTGCCATATCTGATAGACAAAACGAAAGCAGGAGCAGATTTCATCATGACACAGTTGTTCTACGACGTTGAAGCGTACTCGAAGTACGAAAAAATGCTGAGGGAGCACCAATCGGGGGTATTTGCCCAAATACCAATCATCCCAGGATTGATGCCGTTGCAAAGCTATGAAATCTTGATGAGAACGACGAAGCTTGCTCATGCAAAAGTACCCTCGGAACTGCTTCACAAGCTCCAAGACGTCAAAGGTGATGACGAGGCTGTGAAGCAAGTAGGAGTGGAAGCTATCCACAATATTGTGGAAACCATCAGACACGTGAAAGCTAAAGGACCGAGGGGATTCCATTTTTACACACTCAACTTGGAGAAAGCTGTCAGCTCTCTACTTGATCGCTGTAATCTTATACCAGCAGACCCTGACGACAATGAAATCTCCGCCATCGACGATGTAACAGTTGTTGTTAACGGCAATGTCGCCCACCACAGAGGCCTCTCTTCTACTTCGTCCTCCGCGGCCGCTCAGCTGACATCCAACTCCCATCGCTCCTCCTCCCCAGCTCGACCCATACCGCCAAATAGCAACCCTTTATCACGTGAAGCTACCTGGGATGATTTTCCTAACGGCCGCTTCGGTGATGCGCGCTCTCCCGCCTTCAATCCACCCTTGACATACTCTCCGACGTCTTTGACAGTTTCCCCAGTCCAAGCTCTTTCCCTCTGGAACACACCGACCACTCCCGAAGAAATCACGCATCTCTTCACATCCCATCTCGCAGGACAAGATCCGAAACAGCTCCCCTGGTCAGAATCCGCAACTCTTTCGCCCGAAACCGCTCTGATCACTTCTGAGCTGACTCAATTAATCCGGAGGAAGGGCTATTGGACGATCGCCTCCCAGCCCGCCGTTGATGGTCTGCCCTCTACCCACTCCATCCATGGCTGGGGCCCACCAGGCGGCTTCGTCTTCCAAAAAGCCTTTGTCGAATTCTTTGTCCCCGCTTCTGCCTTCACCACGAAACTCCAACCACACCTTGATCACCTCCGAAAGGAAGGTGAGATAAGCTACTACGCGGGTAATGCCGCGGGAGTCTTCCAGAGCAGCGAGAGCAGCGACGCGGTGCACGCAGTAACGTGGGGCAGCTTTGCGGGCAAGGAAATTGCGACTGCAACGATGGTAGAGGAAGTTAGCTTCAGAGCGTGGGTAGAGGAGGCATTTGGAATTTGGGGAGAATGGGCAAGGTGCGTTGGGGAAGCGGCACGGAGGGGTAGGGTACAGAAGGCGAGAGAGAGTAGAGAATTTTTGAGGAAAACGGAGAAGGATGTCTGGTTGGTCAATGTTATTGGGCATGGCTATCGGGAAGGAGGGAGATTGTGGGAGGTGCTGATGGAGGTATAAATTGGAGGAGCATAGCGTCTGCTAATCATGAAGCGTGGCATAGGCTTTTCTGAAAGCCTGTATTGCAAGCTGGTCGGACACTTGGCGATGGGTGAATTTGCTTGAACAAGCATTGAAGCGAGAAAGAAAATGGAGAGGTGGGCTACGCTACAGAATTTATAGAGAGGTGCAGATATCTGACGGATTATAAGGGGTAGGTATCTTACCTTAGACATGTGACAGCCTGCAGTACTCCTAACTCCTTGACCTTGAGGTAGGTACCTTAGTCTCTCACCTGAGGTACTTTACACTCAGTCCAGAGTATTCGTACAAGTATTCACACAAGCGCACTCGGTATCCGCCTAACGTGGGAATTTACTACATAGTGTATCTAGGATACCAATCATTCGAACTTCTGCCCTGACTTCTGGACAAGATCCGACTTCGTTTTCAGACTGAAGCATACAACCACCGTCCCGGAGCAAAACATACACCACACGGAAAGACTACTACGACACAGGCTCACTCTCAATCCGCTCCGTAGGAATCCAAGAGATGAAAGACCCTATGCTGCAAGTCCCCGGGCGACGACCATGGGCTGTCGACTACCATAGCTCCCGCCCGTGTCGATTTCATGTCATACTATTTATTACACTGCCATCCATTCTTTCATTCGGAATGCCCCACACATTACTAATCATAGGGACGCATCTATGCCCGTTGTCCGTAGCTGCCAATACGGAATCGCAGTCGCAGCTGGTCAGATGAACAGCTGTATGTATGTATGTATGTATGTATGATTACCTCCCAAGATACCGATCGAGCATTACATAGTCAGCACCCAACGCCGCTGGGTTTTCCTTTTTTTCTCCCTTTTCCAACTTTGCTATAAGCTGGCTGGCTGCAGAAAGGTGGGTTCGATCAACCTAGGTAGCTTGATTTGTTCTTCCTCTCTCCTTTGGTTGTGCATTCCAAGTATGTGGGGCCGCGTCCGTGACATTGGCATTTATTTTTGGTCGAAAGTGTAGAGACTTGCAGAGTGTAAATGAAATTTTCGTGCTGGGAAGATTAAGACGCGAGTGGTTCAAGTCGTTCTGAGCGTTGATAAACGTAAGAATTTCAGGGCATTTGGACGGTTTGGTAGTATCCAAAATCTCTCAGTAAATTCTTGAAAATATTTGCAGTCACGTCCCTAGCATGAGTTGTGAATCCCAGTGGCTTTGGACACCAACAAGCGATCTGTACCTTGGTGATCAGGTATTCTTACAATGCTATAATCAATAGATACAACGACAGTACCCCATTTACAACAGTCTTATTCCGCCAAACAAATCCACCTTTTCCAAAACAACTTTCCAACCTATCCAATGTTTCAATTCCTTGAAACCTGTCCCGACAGCCATCTTGCAAATTTCACCACGAACAAGTTTTCTACTAGTGAATAATTGCCGGAACAAGCCCCGAAGGACAAACAATTGCCACTTAAGGAGGGCTCTCGCAAACCAATGCTTGGCCCAACTGAATGGTATAAATTAGCCCATGTCATATATCGCACCAGCCTTCAGCAAGGGGACTCACGACAGGGAGAAGGCAGCACTGAGCCTGCTGTCCGATGGACGCGCAGATGGCCGTGAAGGACGAGATGTTGCTGGGGAGCGAAGGAGCTGTGAGGGTGAACGTTGGTCAGCTATTGTCAACTTGGGGTTGGGAAGTAGAGGCGAAGAGGACGTACGGGGAGCGCAGTTCAAGTCGGCAGCATTGAGGGCGTTGACGGCGCAGCATTGAGGAGTACTTTCGAGACCGGGACAGAGGAGTGAGCGCTTGACGGCTGGGACGGCTATGGTGGCCGAGGCGCCCATGAGGGCGGTGGCGACGATGGTGGAGAAACGCATATTGAGTTTTTGAGCGGTGGTGAATGTTTTGGTGGATTTGTCAAAGGAGTTTGAGCTGTGGGTTTTATTGTAATAGGACTGACTATGATGTTAGAGTCTGGTTGGAGAAGTGGGTGGGAAATGGCAGATCTTTATAGACATTTGCACACAGGCATTGGGCTTCAGATCGCTTGTCGAAGAGACACTGGTGACATCAGTTAGCATTACCGGAGACTTGAAGCCATGACGATCAGAGCATCGGTGAAACATATCGCTACTGTGTCGGAGGTCGGAGCCTTGACGATGAGGGCGACTTCGGTCGAGTGAAATTTCTCTCCATTGAGGAGAAGGCAGCTTGCGCTCGTATCCTTGAGCTCTGCGCATTTCTCTTGAAGTTGGCATATGCTGCCCCCGGTTGAGATGACGCAACGGCTATCCGCTCGTGTTCATGCTGGGATTTTACAAACTTGCGACTTGTGCTAGAATTCGGCAAACGTGGTGTTAGAAATCGCGAAGCTCCATCGCGAAGCACCTTTGTAGCGTCGTGCATGATGCATATACGATACTCAGGTCGTTGTGACTTCCGATTCCAACCATCGATCGACCCTGCAGGTTCCCACGCTAAATATAGTAGCGCACTTTGTGCATGATACGTACCTTACCCCTCAGGTTTCAAAACAATGCAGGTCCTCGGGCGGGTACGGCGAGGTCGATGCAGCTGTCCTTCAGAAACGCTGTTGAAAAACATAGTCATTTGGATCCGGCTCTAAGATTCGTATTTACAAATCCGGTGCCTGGCCATGGACATGCTCATTAGACAATACTTGTAGAATGCACATTGAACTATAGACTCAGCTGGATTATCTCTGTCTCCGCGGATGTAACGGCCGATCCTGCATGTCTGGAATCCGACGCGATGACAAGCTTTCGGACGCCACAGAACCCAGCATCGCTTCTTATCCGTATTTCAGCCAAGCTGAATCCTGAATACGCATGGTGACATAATCTGGGGTCGCTTCAACTCTCTGCATGCCATTGGCCAAGTCCATTAAGGGTGCTCGGGCCCAACGCTTGCCAGGTCTTCTAGATAGCCGTTGAAGACGGGATGAGATCATGAGACCTGACGATGAACATGTTAGTCCGGGGTTATGCTGGTGACAGAAGCCTTCGCGGTTGAGGCGTTCGTCCCCGCAATTGAATCCTGGTCAGATATTTGAGGCTTTAATGTGGGGTACCTGACAGATGTGCAATGCTATCATGCGCCTGTCAGGAACTGGCAGGGCTAAAGGCATGTCAAAGGGACATGGAAGCGACAGATATGCAGAGTATCAGCAGACGTTACACATGCAGGCTGTGACTCAAGGGCTCGTCACAGATACATCAACATGGGCCTTTGCCTTTCAACCGTTGATCAACTTGGACGTTTCAGATGATGCTTGGGGAATTGGAGGTTTTGAGATGTAGTTGCTTTGGTGGTACAGGGGGTTGGAGTAGCCTTGGTTCTTGATCTTACCGATATGATGGTTTGTAGTGGAAGGCCAGGCGTGTAGAAGAAAATTGAAGTTTTGAGGAGATGCAAGTATACTCGAAGAAATCAGGTAAGCAATAAAGTACGCAATGCTATGATG
Source organism: Parmelia sp. 050094 (assembly GCA_018257885.1). Lineage (NCBI taxonomy): Eukaryota > Fungi > Ascomycota > Lecanoromycetes > Lecanorales > Parmeliaceae > Parmelia > Parmelia sp. 050094. The sequence goes on along the minus strand of JAEUBB010000210.1, from coordinate 23,572 downwards.
CTATCACCGGGCCGATGCGTGGCGCTGATGGCGCTGTTGAAATAAGGTACGGGGGTACGGGGGTACTACGAGGTAGCCCCGAGCCATATTCACCCTACTTCTCCTCAATAAAGTACTCATACTTTAGGGACCTTACTGTACTTTGCCGCCTGAAGCTCCTTTGCTCGACTGGCAATTAGCACCGCCCTAACTATAGCATAGATTCTAAAGCGCACAAGCATGGGAGTAATTGTGCACGGAAACCATGTACAAGTCAATCGCAACCCATGTGGGGCATGTGCTTATGACGAATGAGAAGCATCATACCATCAACCTAGACGTCGTCAGTCGGATCCAGGAAGCTTGGGCACTATACATTGACAGCCAACATTCTGGGTCTGGTAGGTTGGGGGTACTGAAACGTAATCCGACCAGACTCAGCTCTGCTGCCCTTTCCACATTGAGAGATTGAGGCCGGGATCTAAGAGGCGGCTTTTACAGCGTCTTTAGAATCGACCACTCCCGCAGTGCATAGGGATCGCTCAATCGGATCGGATTTGCCTTCGGGGTGTGAAAATATTTCTCTGGAGCCTCGCAGGCGAGTGCGACACAATCAAAGGATCAGGCGGGGAAAAAGTCAGTCCGTTGGCGCGTGAGTCTTTTGGAGATTCTGTTGACGAAAGTATTCATGGAAGTGTCATCAGTGGGCCGATGCGTTCCCAATGAAATTGAGGCCCGCATTTAACGGCCAGGTGTGACGAGATGGCAGGTTTCTCCGTGACAGCATAGGCTTGACAACATTGGTAAGCGTATTGGAGATGACTGAAATGAAAGCGTCGCTGTATCATTGTTGGCTTGAGTTGCTGTCGTCCCTTTGTTGTTGATTGACCAATGCACAATATCAATCGAGCCAGGTCATCTAGTGAGCAAATAGCTTGAAAATAGGTCCTAGACCTTGTAGTATGGTCTCCCAATATCATTTGCAAGACGATCACTTCAATACCAACCTCTCAATCGCCAAGATGGTAGCCCTCACACCAACAGACCGGAATGACTCCAACGTGTACGAGGGATATCTGACCTCCCAGACAACACACTGCGCCACTTCGTCTCGGATCCCGACGTGTTCCG
>JAEUBB010000210.1:9515-20522 GCA_018257885.1 Parmelia sp. 050094 | reverse complement strand
GCCTTGACAGATGGCGCCCCAAGTCCTCTACCGTGTTATCTACGGTACCACCACTCCGACGGCATCCCAAATATCTCGCCTCGTCATCAAGCCTGCTGTCCTTCCACAGTACACACGCCGCCGTGTCCGCTATTGCGATTACCCGGCGATAATTCCATCCAGCGAGCCTGGAGCGTGCGTGAGGGGCACCTACGTCCGAGGTCTCACCATCGATAACCAAAAGAGCCTCGACATGTTTGAAGGCACCCAGTACGAAAGAATCGGGCTGCGATTGAACCTGTTAGATGACAAAGGAAACGAGAACGAAGAGATGGAGGCAGAGACGTATGTGTGGGCGGACGAGATGGAAGCTTTAGAAGATGGTGAGTGGGACTTCGAGGAGTTCAGGAGAGAAAAGATGGGAAGATGGGTCGGCAGCGACGAGGAGTATGAAGGTAAGTTGCGACCGTCTATTGCAGGTGTGTAGGACAGGTTATGATTGGGAGCATTGAGAGCATAGCTAACGTCACAATGGTAGAAGTTGATGAAGCGGTGGGAAGGAAAGACCCGACAGGTGGCAGAGGTATGAACTGCGAGAGCAGAGGGAAGCTAGAGGTGCAGGGTAAGAGCGAGGCAGAGATAGTGGAAAGTGCTGTATAAGGCAGATTTCAGTGTTCAGCATTGAAGGTGTAATACGGACCTCGGTAGTGTACGTACGCTGCTCTTCGGGAGCAAAGTGACGATGAAGGATGATGAAGGGTGATTGATGGTCATGCATGTCAGATGGAAGGATGCATACGATGATAGATGCAGACAACAAATCCAATAATAATGGCGATAGACCAGTTAAAATAATGCTTCCCGAAGGAACAAGTTCCAAGGAAGGAAGCCGGCTCGCCGGCTCGACGATTGATTTGTCTCGGCAAACCCAATTCGTTCCAGACTAAAGCGGGGGTAGCGGCGCGGGGTCTTGGCAGAATTGCACAGCCTCCACAAGTTACAACAACAGCTTGCTCCTGGATAATCTGCTGTGTAATGCCTCGCCAACTCCTATCCGACGAATGAGACTGTATGATCTTGCTGTACGTCGTCGGATATATCACATGCTTGAGCAGACACTATTACCGACATCGGTGCTTGACATGCACTTCGGCGCTCGAGCATTCTCGCTTTTCTTCACCATGTTCCCCCATCATCCCTGCCCCTGCCCCTGCTCCTTTTTCAACTCTTCTCACTCCTCATCTTTCCTCTACCATGATAGCCTTAGAGCTGCAGGGGGCTATCAGCTAACCCTTCCCGATGGCTGACAACCATAGAGAAGCCGTACGTGCTCCCATGAAAGGATACGAACCAAAGACATGGTTTCAGCAATACATGCATTCTTGGCAGTACCACAAAGCCCAGACTGGATGGAATTTGCCTCAGGGAATTGCAGTCGGAAAGCAATCCTTCTTTGGCAAGATCCTGCCTGTCCCGGGCCTGGTTGTTACAACAGTTCTCTCCGCTACGATCGTGCATGGCATTGATCAGCCTCCCTTTATCGATAACGACTTTTACGACTTTGTGTCCACCCACCGGTCGTCTGTCCAAGCTAGTCTGAGCTTGCTGACCAGCGTACTTGCTTTTGCACATCTTTATGTTTTGACATCGGTAATCAACTTCTCGACGAGAATTCTCTTGACGCAATGGGCTCCGACCATCGATCGCCTAGAGTTGTGGAGAGCGCTTTCAAACAAGAGTATTGATCTGGCTCTACCTTTAAACTTGCTGGCGCCCCTGACCGTTGTCTGGGCTCTTACGCTGGGTGTTGGATCCTTGTGGACAGGCGCTCTGACGCCTAATCTAGTCTCTCGGAACATTACTGCGGACATTTCGGTACCCTTTTATGCACCTGATCCAGATGCGCAAGCTTGGAATCAGACATGGACCCCAACTACTCCATTAAACGTAACTCGCTCTCCGTTGGGAACCTTCTCCTATACTCCTGCCTATGATAGAGGTAATTCTATGATCAATACCGCTGCCGGCGTCATCTATGACAAAGACGCCAATGGCAAACGTCCGCGGAGCGACAAGACTGGGTACACTTATAGCACACGCTCATACGGCGTAGGATCATCTCTAGGCCTGGCGCACTCATTCAGTAAAGACTATCGGTATCCAATGATGTACCAGTATCAGGAAGTTGGTTACAACGCTAGCGTCCTTTGTGGTTTCAACACGAGTTCTCAATGGGGTATAACGTCCGCTACAGACAGCCAGCAAGAGGAACTATCATACATTCCGAACGTATACTGGGCGAAAGGTGCTACACCAGGTATGTAAATCCTCCTGATCACCCCTCCTTTTGCGGACCACATTTTGATTTGCGTTGGATGGGTGAGAGCACGATGCCCTCGATAGACCCCTAAGCTGGCTCCTTACTTGGCTATTTGTCTGGAAAAACAAGACCACTGACAAGGAAGTCTGTATAGATGGAAACTTGTTCTGGCAGTTGCAATATAGTGCTAAAGACGACTCTAATGTTGTGTCCATCAATGCCCATCCCGATCTCGATTCAACAGGCAAAGGAACTGTAGTGATTGCTACAGGTAACACTCAGGGCGGGCAGTATCTAACCCTCAATCAAACTCAATGCTCTGTCAGGTTCATTCCAACTTTGTTCGACATCAGTGTCAACCTATCCACATCGGTCATCACCGTGCATCGCGCAGGTTCTGCTCCTGACATGGATCCGACAGCGCGACCTAATGAGACTTTTACCACGTGGAAATGTGATAGACTTCCAGACACCCTCACGAGCCTCGCAGACTCGAATATAGGTTGTGGAAACTACACTGTACAAGGGCAACCGGGATTAGGAAATATCGCAACAAGAGCTTTGCGTCAGCTGAATGATCTTTCAGTGCTAGACACTTCATTACACACATCCAGCCTCGGAGAAATGTTTCTTTCGCTCATCCAGAACGAGATCCTATACTACGACAATACTACGCAATACCAGGACTGGAATATCACCGATTTTAGTTCGGATTTCACTAGCCCAGACACCACCACGAACGTTTCCATCAATACGTACAGCATTGAGCAAGGCCTCAAATCCCTCATCGACGACTCTCTATTGGCTTTCGCGAGCGCTCAGCTGGTACTTCATTACGAAAATTCTTCCCAGGTAATGACCGGAAGCCTTACGGTTGGCGCGATTTCCGTCGGTACCAGAGGCTACGTGTATACACTGTTCGCTTTTAACTTGCTCCTGATTCTGATCCTCATTGAAGAAATGTTTAGGACTCGTTGCTGGGCTAATTTGCCCCTCTTCGACTACAACGATCTGAAAGGGGTGATCGTCGCCAGCTCGATGGGTGGAAAGGAGCTCGCGAATAAGGTGGCCACGGCGCATGAGAAAAGCGACTCGGTCTGGGTGGCAGACCCACATGACAAGTGTGCAAGTGGTATACGGGTGCAACTGAAATGCAGGGAAGACGGATCCGTGGAGTTGGTCAGCGTTCAAGACGATGAGTATGAATTGGTTGAAAGCCGTAGTGATGTTAAGCTTATTGGAGCTGCGACTTACTAGAAGGTTTTTTTTCGAACGACATAGATACCTTTTCATGATTTAAAGTCAATTGCGATCACTTCAAGTTAGCGATGTCTTCAAAATTCATCGATAAGATACGAAATAATGCATGCGAAAGGCACCAAATATAAACAATTTCGTGCTGCGTGGGGCCATATTCACGAGTTCAAACTTCTCACGTATTATTAGCTACACGAATGCGAGTCCATCTACATAATCTGGTCATCATCTAGCACATTCATCAGTCCGCCGGTGCAATATCGTGGTGGAATGGCCGCAGCCCTCATGTTTGGCTGGAATCAGGCTGATAGAAGCCTGACGAAGAGGAGCAAGGCTGACTGGATTCGAAATCTAAAACATGGTCCGGAGGTACACGAGCCGGCTTTCTCCCTTTGAAACACGTCTCTGTTCTCCGCTCCTGTGCATCGTTGCGTGATCATATCCATTCATTGCGGCATCACAAGCGTCGAGTCACCGGAAGCCATAGCCGCATACGATTCGCAGTGACAGGTATCGAGCGGCGTCTACTACTCAGCTTCGAGAGGTTCCTGCAAGGAGACATGTCTGCTGATGTTGCATCGGTACTGGTCTCGCTACCTCGCGGCGAGAGACCTTTTTTTACCGGGCGCCTATTGCCTCGCTCTTCTCGTCCTGGGCCCACGCGGCGTGGCGTTGGGCTTAACAATATGCTTGATGCTTGATCACTAGCGCAAGTATAGGCGCCTAAGCCGTGACTGGTTGTGATTTCTGAACCCGCTACGGAGGTCTGCGCCGAAAGTCCTGGACAGCATCAGTGACAGTCCTCATTAGAGGATTCCGTTGGGGTATGGTTTCCCGAGGATATGATCTCCTCACGGTGTAATCCCGGAGGAGTATACCTAGTCTAAGACCTTATTCCTTTGAAGGCGATCTTTAAAGGGTGCGATTCTCTCGAAGCGCGGTCATTTCAGAGGGTGAATCCCTCGGAGTGTACAGCCTTGGTGGCCAGGCCTTTCGGTGCAGACTTCCGTAATAAGCCTGGGATGTGGAGTTTTCGCTCATGTAGCCAGGCTCATGTAGCCAGACGGTTGAAGTCATTTGGAGAATGAAAAGTAGGGGCACCATGATTATGAAGAGCCCGAAGCTGAGGGAGAGTCTCTATCCCAAGCTTGAAGCTCGGTCTGCGAAGTATTCGTCAGACGGTGGTGTAGAGATACATTTAGTATGGAGATGTTCTGATGGGTAGCATCTTTGTTGTTTTCGTTAAGATAGTAGATAGCCGGAGGCTGTGATATTCACATGGCTGGCAAATGCCTTGAGCATTGGTGACAAAGCACGAGCTGACATCGTGTTTGAGTAAACGTTTTATAGATGGATGAGATCACTGGGAAGACTGAACAAAGCGTAGTGGACACTGAATTGAGATCTTTTCAGTCTTTGTCTAGCGTAGGCGGTGAGACCGCTAATCCTGCATGCAAAGGCAGGTGAGAGAATGAGTAACCCATTGATATATAAATGTTTCAATCTCTTGTACTCCGAATCCATGAAATCATGAACCACGTCTCTGCTCGAAGTGCTAGGTTTCTCATGAGTAAACGATCGTTCTATTCATTGTTGTGCTCTCTAGATCATGTTATCCTACTTTCCTCACCAGTTCAATGTGAGCCTTTGCTTTTATTCGCAAGTATCTGGCTTGGCTTCCGTATACCACCGGAAGCGGACCATCGATTTCTCTATTTCTCATAGATCCAGTCGTGCTGAGCCGACTTGTATTGAAGCACCTCATCCTTGCTGAACCAGAGAGCGATTTCTTTCTTCGCACTCTCGACAGCATCGGAGCCGTGGCAGACGTTTCGGCCAACGTCCTGGGTTGCAATCAGCCAAGTTCCTGCATGTTACTGTATTTCGTGGGCTGGCAACTCACAATGGCGTAGTCACCACGGATGGTACCTGGGGCGGAGGCAAGAGGGTTCGTAGCACCAAGCAGAGCTGTGATGGTCAGCTTCTGGTGATGGATCTTGTGGAAGGGCTACTGCACGTACTTCGGCCAGTCTTGACGGCATCACGGCCCTCCCAGACCATGGCGCAGATGGGGCCGCTGAGCATGTCTATCGAAGTTTTCAGCCAATTTTCGATTTCTAAGCATATGTGGACCAAAATGATAGGGTAGCTGCGTACAGGTGACGAGCCCTTTGTAGAAGGGCTTGTCTGAGAGATCCTCGTAATGCTTTTCGAGGTGCTCTTTCGAAGGAGAGACAAGCTTCATGGCTGCAAGCTTGTAGCTGCATGTTGAATCAGCTTGTTTGACTTGTCACAGATCGTTGAACAACTTGCCCTCGCTTCTCGAATCGAGAGATAATATCGCCGATGAGTCCGCGCTATTGAGGGCAGGTTTAGCATTTGGTCAATCCGTGCCATTGGGGCCCAAGACAGCAGGACTGAGGAGCCCGTGGGTCAATTGCTAACCTGGACGCCATCTGGCTTGATAGCAATGAATCTGCAGACAAGAGTGAGCTTCACCGCCAACTAGCCCCTCCTTGTTCAGTGTGCCCTTGAGACTTACGTCTGCTCGTTTGACATGATTTCAGGTTGTTCTTGTTTCTGTTCCTGTTCCTGTTCCTGTTCTTGTTTGTATTTATGGGATTGACGGAGTAGGCCTTGTGTTTTGGGGTTGAGATGCTTGTAAATGGGAGGGTCTCCTGAGGAAGTGGAAGTGGAATTGTTTGTGTCCTTGTCCTCCATTTGTGGACGAGGGGATTTATTGATTTTCTTAGCCGACTCGATTGGGTTGGTGGGTCGTTCGAGTGGGGGTCGGGCCGACGAATCTCCGTGACACTATTCTACGGTCAGACATTCGGCACTTGCCGCAATCGTCCATTTGTTTGGAAGTTGGAGGAACAATAATGGACATCCATCCTCTCTCCGCCCGCCGTTCCTGCTGGTAGATATCCCATTTTCCTCGTCATTCTTTTGGCGTTGGGTTCTGCATTGTGGTGAAAGCGTATGACCATGATATTTTCACCTCACAAATGGGGGCAATTGCTCCCTCTTCTTCTTGTCTTCAGTCTTTTCAGGTCAGCATGTACGTATATATCGCTTACCCAGACAATAAGACAACCCTTTGCTGACGAGTACCCTCTCAGTCTCTGTGAAGCACGAGGGGTTCAAAACCTGTGAGCAGTCTGGCTTCTGTACGCGAAATCGAGCCTATGCAGATAATGTAGCCGCGCTTGGCAACTCGTGGACCTCTCCTTATTCACTTTCTTCGAAAACCTTGAAGATAGATAATGGATATATTACAGCGTCGTTGCTAAAATCTTTGGGGGAGGGCGTCCAGCCTGTAGAATTGCCTGTGAAAATTACGTTCCTTCAATCTGGGGCAGTCAGGATTACTGTCGATGAGAAGAAGCGACGACATGGAGAGATCGAGCTTCGACACGGAAGCCAAGCTCGAAAAGAGCGATATGATGAAGCGTCGAAATGGGCTATTGTTGGCGGAGAGAAGCCGGACAGGTCCGCCCAAGCGGATACCTCTCAGAAAGAGACAGTCGTGAACTATGGACCCAACAATCGCTACAGGGCGGTCATAAGTCACTCTCCGTTCTCAATTAACTTCTTCCGGGACGACCAGCTGCACGTGAAGCTCAATGGAAAAGGCTTGATGAATATGGAGCAATGGAGATCTAAGGCAGAAAAACCGGAGGTTAAGGAAGGCGATGAGCCAAAAGAAGGGGAGCCACCTGCTGAGGGGAGTGAGGATGAAAGAACCTGGTGGGAAGAGACGTTCGGTGGAAACACCGACTCTAAACCCAAGGGCCCCGAGAGCGTTGGACTGGACATCACGTTCCCTGGCTATGAGCATGTGTACGGTATCCCAGGACATGCAAGCTCTCTCTCGCTAAAGCAAACTCGGTATGCACAATATGAATGTTCAAACCCGTATATCAACTGACGTTCAGCAGGGGTGGGTCCAATGCTTACGAGCAACCGTACAGATTGTACAACAGTGACGTGTTCGAGTACGAAATGGACACTCCTATGACATTGTATGGAGCTATTCCTTTCATGCAGGCCCATCGGAAGGACTCCACGGTGGGCGTCTTCTGGCTCAACGCTGCCGAGACCTGGATTGACATCGTCAAGCGCAAGGTGCCAAGCAATCCGCTGAGTCTTGGCATTGGAGGCAAAACTGATACAGAAACTCACTGGTTCTCTGAGAGCGGCCTCCTAGATGTCTTCGTTTTTCTTGGCCCGACGCCCAAGGATGTTGTCTCCCAATACAGTGAGCTTACAGGATATACACAGCTTCCTCAGCTATTTGCGATTGCGTATCACCAATGTAGATGGAATTACGTTACAGATGAGGATGTTAGGGACGTTGATAAGAAGATGGATCGGGCCAGGATTCCTTATGATGTGATTTGGCTTGATATCGAGTATACAGATGGAAAGAAGTACTTCACTTGGGATGCTCATACGTTCCCGGATCCTCTGGGAATGGGAAAACAATTGGACTCACATGAAAGGAAATTGGTTGTCATTATCGACCCACACATCAAGAACGAAGGGAATTACCCGGTGGTAGACGAGCTCAAGTCCAAATCACTTGGTGTCAAGAACAAGGACAACAACCTCTACGAGGGCTGGTGTTGGCCAGGATCCTCACACTGGGTCGACTGCTTCAACCCAGCTGCCCTCGAATGGTGGAAAACCCTCTTCAGCTACTCATCTTTCACAGGCACCACTGCAAACACCTTTCTCTGGAATGATATGAACGAACCCTCCGTCTTCAACGGCCCAGAAACCACCATGCCCAAAGATAACATTCATCACGGCAACTGGGAACATCGCGACGTACACAACATCAACGGCATGACCTTCGTCAACGCCACCTATCATGCGCTTCTAGCCCGCGAACCCCCAGGCTCCCGCCGCCGTCCGTTCGTTCTCACCCGCTCTTACTACTCGGGCTCCCAGCGCCTTGGTGCTATGTGGACCGGCGATAACCAAGCCGAATGGTCCCACCTCGCTGCCTCAATCCCTATGATCTTGACTCATAACATCGCTGGCTTCCCATTCGCTGGGGCCGACGTTGGCGGATTCTTCGGCAACCCCAGCAAAGAGCTTCTCACCCGCTGGTACCAGGCCGGCGCCTTCTACCCCTTCTTCCGCGGCCACGCCCACATCGACACCCGCCGCCGTGAACCATATCTTGCCGGCGAACCCTACACATCGATCATAACGCAAGCGCTCCGCCTTCGTTACCAGCTGCTCCCAGCTTGGTACACGGCCTTTCACGCCGCCTCGATCACCGGCGTTCCCATACTCCAACCTCACTACTACGTGCACCCTTCGGACGAAGCAGCGTTCGCGATAGAAGACCAATTCTACCTGGGATCTACTGGCCTTTTGGCGAAACCCGTCGTCACAGAAGGCGCTGAGAGCGTCTCCATTTATCTGCCTCCCGGCGAGACATATTACGACTATTTCACCTACACCACCCACGTCGGCAGCGGCAGTGCCATCACCGTACCAGCACCATTAGACAAGATCCCTCTCCTAATGAAAGCGGGCCATATCATTCCCCGCAAGGACCGACCACGCCGCAGCAGTGGTCTCATGCGCTGGGATCCCTACACTCTAGTCATTTCGCTCGGCAGTGACGGCGAAGCCGAAGGCGACCTCTACGTCGACGACGGAGAATCGTACGACTATGAAGACGGCGGTTACATCCACCGCCACTTTAGCTTCTCCTCTGGCACCCTCAGATCTAGCGACCTAGCTGCCGAAACCGACGTCTCGAAGCCGAGCAAGAAGAGGAAGGCGTATCTTGCAGCGATGACCGCTGTGCGCGTGGACAAGATTGTTGTTGTTGGTGCACCAGTGGACTGGAAGGGAAGGAGTGAGGTGAGGGTTCTGGAGGAGGGGGCGAAGCAGTCGCTGATGGTGGAGATGAAATGGTTTGAGGGTCAGAAGGGGGTGGCGAGTTGGGCAGTTGTCAGAGATCCGGGAATGGAGATTGGGAAAGGCTGGACGGTTGAGTTTTGAGATGACGCTCGAGATGGAGAGTGTGATATGATGAGCATTCGTGGATCGAAGTCTCTCGGATTGGGGGAGGCGGGGACGAGGCAATGTACTGTGTACTGTATGTAAGTGTAAGCAATAGATGAGATGATTTGCATTGATATAAGCCCTCGAGTATTCATCATCACATTGCTCATTCCTAGCACCCACTTGTTCGTCTTGTTCTTAAAACCATCTCGAATATGAGGGAAGCGTCAACGACAGCCACGAGCAAAGTGCCTTTGTATTAGAACATCTAAAAGGTGGGTATGGGGTCTTTATACCTCGTCTAGAACCTTTCAAGAACAACGCCCCTCGCTCTGCTAGCAACCAAGCAAATCGTCATGCCTCAGCTAACAGCAACAGGCAGCTAAGTATCCCTAGAAGTGTAGAGTGAAAATTATCCATCAGTCATCAATCACATGAACCTGGACCTCTTCGAATTCCTTCGAAGCCTCCTTGTTAGACCCTTTCCGCCGCTTTGATGGCTGCTTGTGCTCTTCCCGCTGTTCTGATGGTTTCTCCATCGCAAAAACCATATCTTGCTTCTCTGGTGCTTCCGGAACCTCGACTCGACCTTGGCTGCCAGTCTTCCTACGCTTCGAGCGCTCATTGTGCTCGTCCTGCGGGCCAAGCAGCCCTTTATTATTATCAGACGTGACAGTGAAATTTGCTGGGACCGGTGCAGGTTTCATATTGGCAGCTGCAGGAGTCTTGGTAATTTTTCGAGATGTGTTGGAACCCTGTGAATCTGGAATCTCGCTCGGTAGCTCGGGAGACTTTTCCTTCTCGAATGAGAGCGGAGTGGGATTGACTATTCTGGAGGAAGTTGATTCTGGGTAGGACTGTTTTTCCGAGGAGAACGACGGATGGACAATACCTGTAGGAGCTGACACTCTTTGCTGGCTCTGGCTGTCAACCATGACAGACGGGTCAACTCGTGCAGACACTGGAGCCTCTCCGTAATATATACCCAACTCGTCATCGTCTGGGTTGTACGTGCGTTGATATTCTGCGCTCTTTGCTGTTTTCTGCTCGTTCACTCGGAAGAGTTTCTCGAGCATGTCACTGTCCTTATTAGTATCTTCCTCCTCCAGGTGGCGACGTGTCTCCGATGTTTCATCACTTATTCGTGGCATGTCCAACAAGGAAGACTCAGGAGCCTTGTCCCTAGTGGCTGAAGACCCATCTGCATCTTTGGCCTCATCAGCTTCCTTCTGTACAGTTCTCGCTTGATTTGGAGCACGCGACGGGCTCGATTCCAACTCCTTCTCATCCTTTTCAGCGATCTTTCCAGACTTTTTAGCGCTTTCTTCCCTCCGCTCATTTGTTTGGATCTCATGCAGCTCCCGGACTTGATTGCGAATGCTTGCTCGTAGGTTGCCGGGCACAAGTTTCGACCAGTCTTT
>JAEUBB010000021.1:158596-214525 GCA_018257885.1 Parmelia sp. 050094 | reverse complement strand
GCAGGAGGCCAAGGTGCCGGAGTTTGCGACGAGGGTGTCGTTGGCGAGGTTGCTGATGGAGGTGGGGATGGAGAGGGAGGCGGTGGGGGTGGTGGAACGGTTGGTGGGGGAGGATGATGGGTGCGTGGAGGCGTGGTATTTGGGGGGATGGGCGCTGTATTTGCTGGGGACGGGCGGGGATCATGCTGTGAATGGGCATAGTAAGGAGGAGGAGAATCAGGATGAGGAGGAAGAAGAAGATCTGTCTACCCAGTCGCTACTCGCCAGTCGCGAATGGCTGAGGCAGAGCCTGAAGCTCTATGAATTGGTCGAGTATGAAGACGAGAGGCTGCGGGGACATGCGATGGAATTGGTCGAGGAGATTGATGGGCTCATTGGGTCAGAGGGGGAGGATGAGATGGATGGGAGGGGGGAGGAGGAATGGAAGGGGTTTGAGGACGATGAGGACGAGGATGAGGTGGAAGATGAAGGGGAGGAGATGGATGAAGGATGAAGGATGAGATGGCGCCGTCTAGGCTGGTTGATGCTGATGCGGATGCTAAAGTCAGGAGAAGTGAGATGTAGGATAGGAGCCATATTAGAGGAGTCCGTTTCAACCATGGGAGGTATTAGAGCTAAAAACCACATGCGAACGACAAAGAAGAAAAAGGAGCAGCAAAAAAGGGTGGCGATGGACGGATGCTAAATAGCTCCGTTTCTGCTCTTCGGATGCTAAATTCATGGATAACAACATGCATAATACGACACAAACTCATAAACCATATTACCGTACATCATCGCCCTCAAAAAAGACAAACTCAATCAACCAATACCTCACCCCCCCACTCCACTTCCCCAACCACCTCCCTCGTAAACCTCTCCATCTCCTCCAAATTCTCCACGATCCCCGTCAGCGCCGCCGAAAACGCATACCGATACACATCCGCCCACCTCCTGCCCTTGCCCTCCTCGCACCCCAGCAACCTGCTCCCACTTTCCTCCTCCCTACCCTTTCCCTTCCTACCCGCCTCCATCTCCCCCTCCACAACATCCATACAATCCAGCAGCCTCCTCCTCGCAGCCGCCGCACTAGGCAAGTACCTCGGCACCGGCCTATCAGCCCTGAGAGCGCAGGCGAGTATGTATAGATTCAGCAGGATAACAGCAACCGCGTCTCTCCGCGGCACAGTCAGAGACGCGACGGCGGCAGGGTCGGACGCCAACATGCCCGGTTGGAAATAGAGGCTCGACTGCCGGACCTGCACGAGGTGCTCGGTGAAGGATTCGCAGGCCGAGATGAGCGCGCTGTACGGGAGCGGGTCGAACGGGGCCCGGAGGCGCATTTCGTGGCGCGTGAGCTCCATGAGCTGGCGCATGCGCACGAAGCCTTCGCGCAGGCGCCCTTCGAGCATTTCCGACTTGGCGATGTCGTCTGGGGTCGGCTCTTCGCCTTTGGTGTAGTAGATGTATTTGGCGATGACGCCGCGGTAGCGGATGGCGGAGTGGAGGATCATGCTGGCGAGGGACTTGCGGAGCTCGTGGCGGGCGACAAAGGGCCAGAGGACCCAGTTGACGGTCAAGGCGGCGACGAGGCCGACGATGAAAGCGAGGCCTCTGGTCCAAGCGATGGTGATGATGGAAGGGGAGGCTCCGCCTGTGTAGGCGCTCAGCGAGACGACGGTGAAGCTTAGGCATCCGACGATGCCGGAGCGAGGGTGCGAGCTTTGGGTGAAGCGGTAGAGCATTGGTATCATGTAGATGGCGGCGAATACGGCCATCACGTACGGGTTTCCGTCATCTGCTGCGTAGGCGAGTCCACCCCATATCGCACCGATGGCGGCACAGAAGGTCCGGACGGCTAGATCCTGAAACGTCCCGCCGACGCGTGGGTGCATCATGACCCAGACGGTGACCACAGCCCACCAGATTTCATTATCGTTCCACCATCCTCGGCTCTGTGGAAGCCAAGCGGGGACCGAGAGGAGCGTCGTGACTAGGGTGACTTTGAAAGCAAATCGTGATTCGAAGCCCTGTAAACGGTGTAATACCTCCCAGACTCGGTATCGCAGTGGTGCCTTTGCCGAACCTTTGCCATGATCATATTCTTGTTCTTTCTGGTACTCGCCGAGTACTGGCGACTGCACTGGCGCATCCTCGGTGGTCTGCTTTCCAGTTGCATGTCTGGCCGCCGGAATGTAGGCACTGCTCTGAAACTCTGCCATTGCCCTATCCAATTGATTCTTGCTGCGGAAAAAGTGCCCAGCAGTCAGTCCTCCACGATCATGTCGTACTTGGGCATTAGTCCGCATCAAAGCTTTGTTGAGCGGGTAAGACGGTGCGCGGATTCTCCATTTGACTTTAGCCTGCTGCATTTCCAAGACCTTGGCAACAAGACTCTCGACTTTGTCTGCGGTCTGGCGCACGGGGTGGACAAAGAGAAAAAGTTGTATCACGTCAATACTCTTGGCGTATTCGGAAGATAGGTATGGGTGTGCGACCAGTAGAGCGTCAGCCGAGTCAAATACCTCCATTGTATTGCGTAGACCTTCCAAGGCTTGTGAGAGGAGATTTAGCTCGTTCTCTATACTTCCTTGTCCGCCGATTGATATAATTGTTTGATCTGCGTATATGATACTTGACATCATTGCGTCAATCAATTTTCTTGTGGGCTCCCCGAGAGTTTGGCAAATTGTCTGCTTCAATTGTTTACCATGATGGATAGGATCATTCTCTTCAGGTTTTGATTCAGTAAGAGGATCAGCATCGGCGAATAAAGTCGGATCTGGGGAGAAAGCCAAGACGGATCGTATGACACCTTGAATCAAATTACGAACCAAGAGAACGTCGTTGGGAAGGAATCGCGAAGCTGTAAATTCAAGAATGAAATCTCGAACTGCCTGAGAGACATTCACGAATTGCCAGGCAAGCTTGCGCTTCAGGAATTCATCTTCCGTGGATGATAACACAAGTCTCGCCCCAAGTCTCGCCCGTATTATATCCAATGAGTCATGTAGAGCAAGTCTAGACAAAGGTGAGAAACCGTAGCATTTGCTGGGAGCAATAAGAGAGTCTCTTACGCTAGTGACCGAGACCCAGCATCGGGAAAGACGAGGACTGAAATAATAAGACAAACAGCTTGGCCCAGTACCCACGGTACGCCGTAGTCGAAGACCTTCTGCCAGCCTACATTCTCGGACGTATCTGCCAGAGTCGTGTATACAATGGCAACTCCGGCACATATCAAGGCCTGGTAGAGCCTAATGAATACACATCGTAGCCAGCCGATGAGAGAAGCGAAGACGACAAGGAAAGTGGCTAAGATACCGCCATACCCAGACTGGGCCGTAGACGTAGATGTTGAAACATAAAGGGCTAGAGAGCCCCAACCTAAGCCAGCAATAGTACCGAAGATTGTGAGAATAGCACCGTCAAGCTGGCTCCCGATCGCTCTTCCTGGGTGATTGAAGATTGCAGAGACGACCATAATGTAATTGTATTTACCAAGCCAGTCCCTCGACGCTGGTATGAGACAGACGATGTACGTAATGAAGAACCCAAGAAACGTCTTCAGAAGGCGAACACCCGCCATAGACGTAAAGAAAGCCTTTGCCTCACGTAACTGCTGGGGTACGAATCGCCGCAAAGACAATGGATGATTCTGCTTCCGGAAGGAATCGGGTAGAGTCTCGGCCGCTTTCTCCACCAAATCGTCATGATTCTGTTTCAAAGGCCGGTGGAACGAAGCATCGAAAAATCCGTCCCGGGATTCCTCGAGACCGTACCTGTCGAGGTCGGCATCTGCAGCTTGAAGCAAATGCTCGAGCTGCAGATGACTGGTACTAACCCGCGGAGATGGTACTGGAGATATCCCTAGCGTCCTAGACTCCAACGAGCCTCGAGAGGGTATGGAAGCATGAGCAAAGGAGCCACGGATGACATTGTGAGCGCGTGGTTCTTCTGCAATGTGTAGACTCTTGGAGTTTCGTTTCCTTAACAGCGAGTACGGTCGAGATGGCGTCTCTTTCTCGCCATGCTTAGATGGGCTTGATTTCCCTGTAGCCTCGATATCTTGATCTTCAGGCTTAAAGATTGGTGTCTTGAATTGGACCTGCGTGTGTGTTCCCGCTGCCATTTGGCATTCAAGTGGTAAAAAGCCCCTCTGTTCCCTTCATTGGTGCTGCAACACGACTCCCAATTTCCAAGTCGTTACAAGCCATTTCCAAATATTGGCACCTATATATGTCTTATTGCTTGTTATGGCTTTGTCCGGTCACACTGGAAACGTCACAAGCGCGCTAAGGCTTCTTTAGCGTATTCATAAACGTCGGCGTTGGCTTGGCATTATCTCTTGTCGTACACCCCGCCTAATTTAAAGACTAACTTTTTGTTTATAGATTTAATTATTCTAATTTTAATAATTATAGAAAACTAGCTTTAAATAAAAGAAGTTTTATATATAACTTATTATATTTTAAATTATAGATATAGTAATAAGAAGATATAGAGATTAAATAAATAAAGATTACGAAGTATAGACTTCGCTTCATTTTCTAAGAACCTTCTAAAATATTTTTACTTAAGAAGTTTTTCGTATTTATTCTATTAGTTTTTAATTATTTTAAAAGATTTTAACGGCGCTAGAATTATAATACTTAAGGCTTTAAATAATATATATAAAGTTAAGCCGTTAACTCTATTTTTATTTTGAAATAGGAGGGGTGTGCGACAAGAGATAATGCTAAGCCAACGCCGACGTTTATGAATACGCTAAATTGTAGGGCTGACTCGAACTAGGCGCTGGCGAGGTATGCACTTGGCTCGATGAAGGGAACCTCATCTGGCTTTTTTATTTCATATTGATTGCCGGTCATCTATTCAGAACGAATGCGTGCTATAGGTCGTTGTTGATTTTCTATACTTCCTCAACTTTCTTCATCCTCTACTTATCTACAAGGGATAGTATTTGAATTGGTTGTCAGCTACAACATATCAGCGCAGAACATCACCACGAGAAACCAGGAAGTTGTCCGTCTTCTTTCGCGAGCGCATCCCGCTCCGGGACATCCGCATCAAGATCATCTTAGTTTTGAGGGGAACAAAAAGCGGGCAACTCGTACCTGACTCAAGACGCGGAGATTCCGTCATCACGTGGCGGGTCTACTGGTTCCACAGTCTGTGCGCCGCCTATGGCTTGCAGACGCCCTACTGGCCTGTTGGAACGTATCTGACATTCTAGGCCGGCTTCCCACGGGGATGGTGGCTGATATAAGCTAGTGCAAGGCTGACGTGATCGCCCCGCCAAGGTGAGCAGTATCAGTAAACAACGATTATCGTTCGCTAACTTCCCTTGGGCCGATCTTGAAGGCTGGCATTAACGATAAATGGCAGTATTCTAGACAATGAGCATGGAGGCAAAGCGTATTTATAGTACTGCTGGCAGAGAAGAAAACTTTGTTCGAGAGACGCTTCAATGGCCAGGGTTGAGCATGGATGCACTGCAGAAAGGCAGCCTTGGCTCGCATACGTTCACTGGAATAAGAGACAATTCGATCATTGTGTGAGTTAACTCATATACCAGAGCTCTACATTTCCTGTTGTACGCCCATTGGCTCCATATGACAGTGTGTGACCGATCATGCGACTAGGGTATGATCTGGTTTTATTCCCCCCCCAAAAGTGAGAGGGGGGAGTATAAAGCCTCATGGCTTTTGCCCCCTCACACTTGGTTGCCTCTCAGCTCGCTTCTGCATGGTCACTCACACAGAGGGTGGAAACCTTTAGGTATTATTTCTAACAGGAGCAATTGTATTTTGAAAGATTCACAAATCCAAGTAGCTACGTACACATAGAGCTTCATTAATTGTGTCAGACTATACTTGATAAATTTCTCGAATTTGAACAGACTTGCATGCCTGGTTCTATGCAATGAAAGGGCATTGGTTGGGCATTAGTTCAGCATTCCTTCGCTGCAATCCCGTATAGTGATCTACATACCCAGCTTGCAGGACCTGCACGGCGTTTCTCAGCCGTACATATGCAGGCTTCTGCAGTAAGCGGCTGAGCAAGGTCAGCAGGAGGCGTAGCCTCTCCCCATTGAGCAGCGCATCTTCAAAATACTCTCCCTCCACCAACGAGACAAGAGCACACTCGATGCGAAGGGCTCGTAGAGTGTATGCTTTCTATAAAGCGTTGAAACTGAAAGACATTGAGGCAACCAGCTTTGCACTGGTGATTGTCCATATCCACTCTGTATTTTGTTCACGGTCTCCTCGTTGCACATCAAAAAAACACAATCTAGTATTATGCTTCTTTGATCTCGCAATTTGAAGAAAGAGTATACAATGGACCCGTCCCAACTCCCCCCAGGCGTTGATCTCGCTCAAATTCCCGCCGGACGTCCACCACCTGGCACGATTTCAAACTTCATAAACCCGGTGACTCTGAAAGACCCCGTCGTAGCTATCAACGTCATCTTCCTCACCGTGGCAACATTATTCGTCAGTCTACGAATCTACACTAGGAAGTTCCTCAACCGAACAATAGGTCCGGAAGACTGTATGTCTCGATTTCCCCTCGGATTGCCGGATGCACTAATATCCCAACAGGTGTGTGTGTTCTCGCTCTGGTAAACGCTCCATTCCTCAAGCTCAAGTCTACTACGACTATCTCATATCCTGCAAACTAGCTTGGATCAGGGGTCCATCCAGGCCTGTTGTTTTACCGTAAGTCCGGGAGTCTTGCTTTTCAACAGATGGAATCATTGCCAGCTGACTGAACCCGAAGTGGTAAATCATGAATTCGGCAGGCATCTATGGGACATCCAGGCAATCAAGCTTACTCCGAGTCTAGCACATGTGAGTGTCCTCATATGGATCCATGGACTCTTCTTCGAAAGAGTAATCCAAGCTTGCTATCCGGCCTCTACTGATGCTCAATCTCTGCTACCGTAGGCTCTCAACGCATTGAGCGTGACTTATACATTGGTAATCTTTCTGGTGAAACTTTCCGTGCTGCTGCTTCTCTATAACCTATTTGGCGTCAATAGGACGATGCGCTATTTGGTCCTCCTGGGCATCATCGTTTCGGCATCGTTCTGCGTAGCTCTGACCGGCTACAACATTACTGTGCAACTGCATTGCGTGACTGCGGCCGACTTACAGAATCGTGTCTGTTTTAACGGTTGGATCGTCACCATCGCCAATGGAGCCATCAATACTCTGATTGACATCTATATCCTGATCCTGCCCATTGCGATGGTGTTAAGGCTGCAGCTCACACCACGACGTAAGCTTGGTGTGCTTGTCATATTCGCAATTGGATTATTGTAAGTCCAACGAAGCCAGACCTGGCTGCGAAAGAACTGGCGTTGTTGGTTGAAGTACGAAGCTGATGGAAGCGAGTATAGGGCAGTAACTGCCAGCTTAGTCCGCCTGATACTCAGCGCTCAGCGAGGCCATAGTACCGATGCGCTCTGGGATGCGGCATTGACTTCCATCTGCAGGTGAGGTTTTGATACCAATCATCGACCAGCGACATAGCCGAAGAGTATGGAATTGATAGGCTGACTTCAGGCAATTGACTTACAGCTGCATCGAAATGAACGTTGGTATTGTGTGCGCCAGTGTACCCGCCATGCCCATGTTTTTCAAGCAGCACAAGTTAGGATTTCAACCCCTGGTCACCCTCGGATATCGTCTTTTCGGCAAGTCTACTGGTGAGGGCTCTACCTCTAATAAATCCTCAGCTAGGAAAGCTGTGGCGAAAAGCAAATCTTTTCATGGGATCAGCCTCAATATGACGAGCCCAAGCTTGGCTATGAAAAGCAACTTGGGTTTGAAAGGCGAAGAGTACGTCGAACTTGAAGAGGGCCATGACCGGAGATCTCAAGCGAGCTGAAAAAGATGTATGCCTTTTGCAACGCTTGATATGGGTTTCTGATGTCGAAGAATTTGAGTTTGGGCGAGCACTGCTAGGTTTCACTATGTTTGTTTTTTTGCCGCCCGTGAGCGTTGCTACTGCAAGGATAGCGTTAGTTACTCAATGAAGATCTCTACGTCCAACAACACGGATGGAATACAAGCAACAAGCAGGATAACGATGCAAGCTTATGTTCAAAATATACGAGTGATTTACAATTTGATCGCGCAGAGAGAACTCAGATAATCATATTAGACATCCAGAGATCTTTTCACTTGCTATATACATAACGTCGCAATCTCAGCTGCACGGTATGAGCAGGTATGCATCGTGAAGGAAAGTGAGGAAAACCAGTTTCCAAGCGTGTCGGCATCTACTGGTTCTTTTTCATTTTATCCGTCAACCACCAGTCAACTCCCCTTCTGATACCCTCTTTCATATCCGTAGTCGGGTTGTATCCGAGTCTTTCCTTTGCCTTGTCAATCCGATAGGTTCTTGTCAAGCAGCTGTATCGGAACCCTCCCCGCGTCATGGTCGATTTCTGCTTTCCAAGCGACATGGCCCAGACGATCCACTCGACAATCATCGCCAAAGCAAGCCCAACACTTTTTGGAATGACCCAAACATCCTTCTTGTGGACAGGGAAGCCAGCTTCTTTGCCAATTGCACGAACGAAATCCCAGAACGGCATTGGTTCGCCATTGGTGATAAAAAAGGCTTCGCCATCGACTCGCAGCGGTGAAGCTTCCGAGGAGGAGGAACATGTAAGAAGGAGCTTTTCCGAAGCCAAGATATGCGCTCGGGCGGCGTTCCCAACGTAAGTCCAGTCAAAGAGGTTCTTGCCAGAACCGATCTGATATCTGTTTTTCCCAGACTCGGCGTTCTCAATCATTTTCCGAAGGGTATTCTGGTCGTTTTCACCGAACATTCCAGCCGGTCTCAGGCACACTGTCAACATGCCATGACCAGGATCGTTTGCTGCGCGGACGAGGTCATCGGCTAGAGCTTTGGTGTGGCTGTAGATTTCCTTCTGGTCAGGCACGTAGAGGACGGGGAAAGATTCATCGGCGTCGACAAGGTCGCTGATGCTATCGTGCACGACGGATGCGCTTGAAGTGTAGACAAAGGCCTTGACGGTCTTGATGCTGCGAGCACACTCGAGGAGATTTCGTGTGCCATCGACGTTGACTCTATAATAGAGCTCTGAATTGGTGGACAGTGCTGTAGGTGATGCCGTGTGTATGATGACCTGTGGTCGAACGATGGTAAGAACCGCATCCACATCTGCCTTTATCGAGATGTCGGCGCTGTGATATTGGACCGAATGTACACGGTTGCGGTCAATTCTGGAGTCGAGGACCGAGACTTGGGCGCGGGACTCAAGCAACTGAGAGACAATATGATAACCTAGAAAACCACAGCCTCCGACCACGAGGACGGATTTGTTGGATATGGTCGCACTCATCATTTCGAGCTGATGGTTTAGAAAAGTGAAGACTGTCGAGTGCTCGGAATGAGGAGGCTACACTGTTTGCTATCAGCCTGTCACGGTCATGGTTGCCTCTTTGCCAAGCCTAGCACGGTTCAGCGGGACACTGCATGCCAATGCGTCTACAGTAATTTCTCCCCCCTCCCCCCTTTCCCTCTTTTAATCTTACCTGGGCATGCATATGATCTGTTGACCGTACCCTACACTCAGCCTCGTGTTGATTCATTCGACAAAGGTGAGATTTTGGAAGGTCCTGGGCATGGGAAAAAGTCGTGGGCGCTAGGTAGTGGATGAGAACCTAATCAGACTCCTGCAAGCCCCTTAGATTATTAATGTCTGCGTCGTCGGAATGGCTTGTTATTGGCGACAGACGAGACGCAGACCTTGCATACATGAACATGCATATGCACATGCACGTGCACATGCACGTGGTCACATTCGTACGCCACGTACAACCCTCAAGCCCATATGTAATGACGCTGCGTGTAATTTTACAAACCATCTCTGATCTGTCCTATGAACCTCGGATCCTTCCCTACTTCATTATTCTCCTCTCTCGCTCCCATCACCGGGCCCAAAAGCCTTCACCATCACTCGAGTATGTCCCATCCATGATTGACAGCAAAAATAACCGCTAACAAGTGAGACACATACATCAGCCTTTGCCACCAAAAAAGATGGCGATTCTCCCAGAGCATTCAGGTCTCCTGCCTTACTGGCTACTGGTGGTATGGAGCATAATCTCTAATTCTGGCGTCGAGGCTGAACTTTTCATGCAGGTTGTAGGATTCTCAGTCCTGAACACGGTTCAATGTTACAGATCATCCGGATTCGCTCGGCGGACTTTCGATGGTCCTGCTAGCGCCACCGAAGTGACTCCCTTCGCTGGTCGACTCTTTGGCAGCTGGAGCTTCCTTTCCGGACTCGTTCGCTTCTATGCGGCCTATAACATCCACAGTGAACATCTATACCGACTTACACTCTGCACATACTTGATTGTTTTGAGTCACTTCGCCGGAGAGCTACTGATTTACGGTACAATGAAAGTTGGTAAAGGACTTGCGCCATCATTATTCGTGGCGACTACCAGTGTTTTCTGGATGCTGACACAATGGTCCTTCTATGTGGAGTGACTTGATGCGAGGCTGTTAATGGGGGGCTACAAAAATACGCAATTATATAGCGGTATCAGGACAGAAGTGTTTCCCACTCAATTATCATTCTGTACTACGAATGCATCAAGTCACTACATCGAGAGGCGATAGCTCTCGATAAATAGATATGGCTGTGATTAAGCTATTTTAGTATAGGCTAATATATTGGTAATGTGGGGATATGCCTACTTTTTTCCTTGTCGAGATTTCATTGGTCACGGGCTTGGACGGAGAGTGCTGATGGGCATGGACGATGATCGGGCATGAATCCTAAAAGGTCCAGATAGCAAGCAGATGATCGTCACTATCAATTCGCTCGTGAAGCCATTGATCACTCGGAAATCTGCGGCTGCGGCTAGGTCTAGAACAAAAGGAGGCTTCGAGCACAATTCCGGACCATTAAGCTCAATGATAGGCTTGTAGCTGCTCAGTGGAGTTCAAGAAGCCGCATGAGATGCTACACCGCAGGCGTGCAATGCTCAACCCCGGCCAATATGATGCAGTCTCAGCCGTTGCAAATGTATGCAGCTTACACTCAGCCCTCCATCCTTTGTAAACCGAGCCAAGAATACCCGAGCTTTTCTTTCAGACCTTATCGCTTGACACGCTCTGAGACTTGGAGTAAAGCCCACTCAAGACCAACTTCCATGACACCTTAAGGTAGGTATTGAGGCACATTGTCATGGCGCTATGAAGTTGATGGTGTACGGTAGCTGCTATAGACTGGTACGGCTGCGTTTCAAGCCATCAAAGACGAGATGTGCCACACGTTCAGACGCAAATAGACCAGTGCTGAAGCTGGCATTTCGTAAGTAGGGGCTAGATCAATGCAAAACAAAAATACAGAATATTACGTTCGGAAAATACGAGGAGATGATTGTTTCTCACTGTTCTTTTGGTACATTTATTTCTATGTATCGTCTGTTGTAGGATCTTTATATCCTTGTATTTTCTAGACTTTTACTTTTTACCCAGCTTCAACGTCCGTCTACTTTGCGCTAAAACGAGCGTACTTTGCTGTCTCATCAAGGCGCCATAAAGAACTTCCAGGCATGTTCCTCCTACAGTTGCAATATATCTTGACGCAGTACCACCTTTCTCTCAGTCAGATACTCGCTGGGAATTGGCTTGTACTAGCCTTGGCCGCGCCTTTGTGTATTGCCCTGTTCGCATGGCGAATATGGAGATTCAGCATACTGCCCGCCTTGCATCCTAAGCGACCGAGAGAGTTGCCATACTGGGTACCAGTTCTCGGTATATATCATCCGTCCGACTTGGCAGACCGTTGATCTTGTGCATCTTACTAAAGGATGGCCTACCAGGTCATACGATATCTTTTGTCAGAAATGCACAGGCAACTTTGGACCACGCAAGGTCAGTCTATGCTGTTGGGAGACAGACAAAACTTGTTCCCGGCCGACACTGCCAAGAAAACCTCATCACTGACGGAGCCTCAGACGATGGTTTGGCAACTACAAAGAACTCTATGCGCTCACTCTTGGGGGAGAGACCCTCTATGTGATCACTTCTCCCGACGACATCGCAGCAGTGCACAAAAATAGCGCATCGCTTGTCTTCGATGGCTTCATCAAAGATGTCATGATTACTATGAGTGCCCGGCCGATCACGGTGGAGAAACTTTATCACAAACCCAACAAGCACAGGATGACCCTTGCCGAGCTGGATCAAAACCCAACAGCTAAGCATTTCATCGGCCTGACTCATGACCGTTATTTGACTCAGCTTTCGCCTGGACAGCATCTGGAGTCTCTTAAAGACGGGTTTCTGCACTACCTAGATATTGAAGTTAGCCTCGAGCAGCTTCCCAGGGACTTTATTCTCTCAGAGAGTCCAAAGGTGCAGAAGGTATCCCTGCTACACTTATGCCGCGATGTCATCATCAAGTGCAATACCAACATCTTGTTCGGGGAGCGTCTTCTTGAGATCGACCCGGGTTTGCCAAAGACATTCTGCACTTTCGATGACGATCATTGGATGATGCTGTACAAAATGCCAAGGCTCCTGGCAAGACATGTCCACTCAAGTCAGCAGAAGATCAAAGACGACTTCATGAGATATCTCGATATCCCGACAGTGGAGAGACCTGGGCAAGCATGGTTAATCCGAACAATGGAAGATGGAATGAAGGCTCTTGGTATTAGTGAAGAGGAGATGGCGACTCAGCTTCTACTGGTATATTGGTCGTACGTGCTTCCCCTCCCACGATGCTTAAATTAGAATTTACGTAGCAGTTTTCATTGCTTTCATCTGAGGAGAGAATGAAGACACGACCGACTTGCATGACCACACCCACTAAACCTTGACATCTTCCTGCTACTAGGGCCAACGCCAACGGTTACAAACTTGCCTTCTGGATGCTCGCCTTCATCCTCAAGTCCCCCTCCCTCCACCAAACCATCTTGACCGAGATCGCCCCAGCATTCCGGTCCACCACCGCTCCAGCCAGCGACCACATCTTCAACCGCACTCCCCACCTCGAAGCAATTTTCCTCGAAGTGCTCCGCCTCATGGATTCCCCCAGCACCACTCGCACCGTGATCTCGGACACGGTCATCGGTGGCAAGACGCTCCGCGCGGGCGCAAAGCTGCTGATCCCCTACCGCCAGCTGCACCTGGACCCGCAAGTCTTTGGCACCACAGTAGTATCCTTCGACCCGGACCGCTTCCAGCGCGACCAAACCTTGGCCCGCAGTCCGAGCTATCGGCCGTTTGGTGGAGGCTTGACGCTTTGTCCGGGACGTTTCCTTGCGAGAGCGGAGGTTTTGATGTTTGTGGCAATGGTGATCTGGCGGTTTGATATCAACGTGGCGGAAGACGACGAGAAGACAAACGGTTGTGGCTTTCCAAAGCCAGAGGATAGGAATCCGCCCATCGGAGTGATGGGACCGATCAGGGGCCAAGACGTCTTGATTGAGATACGAGCAGCAAATCGCTAGTCTGTATCTGTTATGCATGCTTTACACGGCCTGGCGTCCATGGTTGGGATCTAAGGCTGAGACAAGGTAGCAATAGGCGTATGATGGATTCTTCAAGAACAAAGCAAGATTCCCTAGCTTTTCAACTCGTCTTTGCCAGTACACAATATTCGCTGAGGGTCTTTAGTTGTAGACGATCGAAGAGAGCATCTATGAGGACGTGATTAGCTTTAGATGAGGCTTGATACTAATTTAAACAATACTTTTGGCTCCACGTGAACGCGGCTTTAAACTAATCGCCACAAGAAACTTTCCTTCTTTCAAAACCTCCGCTCTCCATATAATGTTACTGCACTGTTCGATGGGGTCCCCTTGCACTGTACTGCACTGCCACTATATCGTTGTGGTATCCAATACAGTAGTAGATACTTCCTTTCAAGCAAATGTCGAAATCTGGGACGGTATTGTCATGACCCGTCAGATTTGACCGGATCTCCCTCAGGTTTTGCTTTCAAACCGACCCTCCTCCACTCCATCCCGCAAGCACAAAGTGCCGCAGAGGAGGCTACCGCTACCGGAAGCCACAGCGTACTCGTCACAGCTTTGGCATACACAGTCTGAATTTGACGCAATGTGTTTGCATCCGTCGTCAACGTCGATAACTTTGTTGCGCCCGCCGTAACGACATCACGGGCAGACACTCCAGTCACGTGCTTAGGGACCTCTCGGAGGAGACTATTCAGGAACGTCGACTGACCAACTGAGACCGCAATTGCACTATACCAAGAGGATCGATATCAGTGCCTGTCCAATGAATTGGGCAATTACGAACCCGCCGAGTTGCCCGCTCAAAACGGTAATTCCTAAGGACATAAAATTAGCGGAAAGTTTGAGCTAGCAAGACTATAGCTGAGAATTGTACCATTTCCAATAGGTACGTCGTCTTCGCTATGCTTACATTAGCCAATGTTCAGGATTTAAGGTGCTGGTGGTGCTATCTACCTGAGCACTACGTGCAGGGCGGTGTACGGTAGATTGAGCCCTAATCCAATTCCCAGCCCAGAGACAACTAGGTACGCTGCCCACTGTAGGGTTGGGGTGCCCAGTGTTATTCGCGTTAGTAGCCCTGTACCCAGGGCGGCGATACATCCACCGCCGACCATGAACGGTATATAATGGCCAATTTTACTGACGATTGTACCAGTGACCACCACTGCGACGATTTCCGGAAGAATCAGTGATAGGTATTTGGCTCCACTGGAGGTTGCCGAGGCACCTTGCGTTGCTTGAAAATAAAACGGCATGTAGTAGGTGTCGGAATCATTAATCATCTGAAGGAAGCATACATAGAGGCATCCCATCAATACCGACCGCTGGCCAAATACTCTCAGAGGCACCATTGCCCTTTCTCCAATTCTCCATTCGAATATGAAGAATGCTATGCCCAGCAAGCCAAAACCAATCAGAAGACCAACGATCCTAGCAGATCCCCACGGTAACGTTGAGCCACCCCACTGTAATGCGAGGACCAAGCAGCATACGGATGCAATGAGTAGACACGCTCCGAAGGGATCAAGACGTTGTAGTTTCTCCTTCAAGGCCAGTCGCCGATCTATGTTGTCGGTTCCTTCAAGCTTAAATAAAACGACGACTACAACTGCGACAAAGGCACCAATGGGAACGTTAATCCAAAAACACCACCGCCAACTGACACGGTCGGTAAGCGCCCCTCCCATGATGGGACCGAAGCACGCAGCGACACCGAAGGAACTCACAACAATACCAAGATATAGCGGTCTTTTCTCCAAAGGCACTGACAGCGCCACAATACATAAGGCGCCTTGAAGTATACCCGCGCCACCGCATCCACAGATAGCGCGGCCCAGAATGAAGGCCAATGAGTTCGGGGCCGAAGCGGAGAGAACTGAGCCAACCTCGAAAAGTAGGACGGAGTACAGGTAGGTTCTTTTTGGGTTGAAGAACTTGTACGTAACTCCAAAGATGGGCTGCAGTGCTGTCAGGCAGATCAGGTAGGCGGATCCATACCATCCGACATCGTCCAAGGCGTCGAACGAGGTCGAAATCTTGGGAATTGCCACTCCGATGATAGTGATGTCGATGGCGTCGAGCAAGGTTCCAAGACAAAGAGCGGCGATGATGATGGATGTTTTCCGTGTCGAAGGATACGAATGGTCGGAACATGGTGGCTCTTCCAGGACACCAGTAATCGTCTCCTCAGGGACCTTAGGATCCGTAGGCTCTAGAGTGCCCTCGAAGCCTCTGTCTTTGTCACAACTGACAGAATTTTGATCGTGGCTGGTAGTAGTAGGTATTCGATGCACGCTGTCGAAGTCGATAGCCATACTGGATGCCCTTTGATGGACTTGAGAAAAGGTCAATGTGAGATGGAAGATGAGATGATATTTGCGGGCTGAGCAAGGACATGAAGGTCCGACGTCTCAGCACGACCTCTGGAAAAAATGATGCCCAAATGTAAACAATTTGAGAGCTGGTAACCAATTTCTGACCGTGCAATGGTACTGAAACGTTTTGCCCAATTTTACCAATAAGCCGAGGGAGCTAGAGAGCTAGGGTAATGAAACTTCAAACAGGGCGTTCATTCTGAATGTTTAATAATCCCCTAGCGTAAGGTACCATAGCAAGCAATCCAGATTCTAGCGCAACGCAATCCGGCCTAAGGTACACCAGTAGGTACCTACTATCACATACCTTATGTTAGTCAGCTCGCGTAGACTTTCCACATCATCTCTGCCTATCGACTTTCAGGTAACCTTCCCACCTCGTAATTTTCAAGATGCGTGCTTGCCTGCATATCATCTTACATGCATCTGTCATCCCTAGTCTCGACGCCCACTCAGCCCGCTGTATTGAGGCAAATTTCTCTAGAGTCCGCCATCCTGCTAGTTGCAAGGGGGCGTTGCTCCCGAGGAAAGATGAAATGCCTTATGCCTTGGATCTACGGCTGAGAGCTTCAAGGCGGCTAAGATTGCATTTGTAAACGTGATTCCAACACGGCTTTGGGATACTTTGGCCCGTTCCACCTGCACCATGAGAGACGGGCCGTCATGTCATGTCATGCCATGTGCGTAGCTTCCTACCCCCAATCAAGAATGGTCTTTCTTAACTTTCACGCATTACATAGCGCTTACGGCAACGTTCTAATAGGTGCAGTAGAAATATTCCGTGTCATCGAGGCTCCCTAGCTGCAACGCTTCTTAGTCAGCTGCAGGTTCGTGCATGCGAACACACTTTCGGCTCGAGTTGACAATCATATCAGGCTGCGGCGATTGTTGGTTGTTGTGATAGAAGTGCAGGGCTATTTTGGTCTTTCAAAAATATGAGTAGCTGCTCTCATATTTCAGTCACCTTAGTGTCTTGTCGATGTTCTACTTGGACCACATATGGCTTCCTTGTTACAAGCCCACATGATGGAACTAGGTCAGATCTCAATGGCTGCATTGATGTCAGTTCTTCTTCTATTGTCCTTAGTAAGTGCCAGTGCCAGACAAGTGGCCAACTTAAGGCGAGTCCTCAGGGACTTTCCCCACAAAGGGCTAACACACATGAGTTGATATCGAAGCGGAATTCCACCGGAAATGACTCGAGTGTGCTAAAGTCGTGGCTTGAGCGTCTACATTTTCAATTTGACGGCCCCAACGTTGTCAGAAGGGCATACGCAAAGGCTTGTAAGTCTCCTAACGCGCAAAGCCTACATATGTACTTGACAAGTAATAATGCAGCCGGATCTCCGTTCACGGTGAAAGGGATGGGCGATAGAATTCTTCTTATTCCGTCAAGGGAGCATATAAGAGACATTAGCTCTGCCCCTGGCGGTCAAGTCTCGTTCCACGCCTTTCAGGAGACAGTATGCAGCTTTCTTTACAGCCCTCATGAATCACTTGAAGAAAAACGACTGAGACTACAAGCGCTTCTTCCATAAATACACTACATATGGCCATGAATTCGACCTTAACGATCCATATTCCCGTGCGTCCGTCTATGCACTTAAGAAGGGCCTCAGATCCAATCTTAACAACCTGCAACCACGCCTACAAGAGAGGATTAGAGGTCTCCTCACGAGGGAATTGATACAAGCAAATGGTACTTGTGGTAAATTTCTCTTGGAACGGATCTAAGTCATCTATCTGATCGGCCGTGACGGGTCTCAGATTGGAACAGCATCGCTATTTTACCGGCAGCAAAAAGGATAGTGGGGGAACTCAACAGCACGGTTGTAGTTGGCGAGAGTCTCAGTTGGAAGCCTTTTCCTCAACACTCGTACTAGGCTAAGATCCTGGCAGCAAGCGACACCAAGTATCTCAAAGCCTCGTTAAGATACGGTGAAGATGCGGCTATAGCGACGGAAGTCCTACACTTTACCCCAAACTTCCTTGCCCCGTAAGTAGCCGTCAGTCCAGTGGTGGTTGCATCCTGCCTGACGTTTATGTGTCCGTAAGCGTGGTAGGCCGCACCATAATGGCATGGAGCGGTGCGTTGCAAACGGTTGCGGAGAGAATAACTGCCTTGGTTGAGCATCGCCTTTACGAGCCCACAAAGCCCGACACTCCGCAGGTAACATCTACTTGGCCTTTTGATTTCCTAAATGAGCCCAAGCTAAACACGATTATGAGACTTATAGCTTGATTGCGTTGCTTGGCTCATCGATTACTGGGATCGGACAAATAAGCAACCAATATTGAAGATAGTGCAAGAAACAATTGGATTTCTCTTTGCCTCGGCTCATCAGACACCCATAGTAAGCATGCCTACGAGGGAAACATGATATGTGAGGTTGACACCAAGTCTAGGCACTTACATATGCAATTCAAAGCCTGTGTATTCACCCAGAATACCTCGAGGAGCTGCGCCATGAGATCGTACGTATGCAACAAGCTGGTTGGAAAGAAGACTACGAGAATCTTCCACTCCTGGACAGTTTTCTTAAAGAGTCTGCGCGCCTCAATCCGATCGAATGCAGTAAGGTGACCTACGAATTCCCAGCTTACACTCTGACCTCCCATCGTAGTTAATATCGCTAGAAAAACTCGTTCTCCCTTCTATTTCTCGGACGGCACGCATATCGCCCAGGGATCTCTCATCTTCGTACCCTCGTTGGCAATCATGACAGATGAAACGATATACCCCAACCCAGCGACATACAATCCCTATCGTTTTCTAGAAGAGAAAGATGGGATTCCACAGCGAAAATCGAGGCTAACGCACCCGAGTTGGGACTTCCCTTACTGGGGCGCTGTCGGAAGAGCATGGTTTGCCTCCTTTCGATTAATTTTTCCACTGGTGATAAACAGCGACATCAGAAGCTAACTGCACGACAGCCCGGCCAGGTTCTACGTCGGTAGACTCATGAAGATGATCGTTGCGCAATTGGTTATGGATTATGATTTCCAGCTAGCTGATGACAACTCTCCACTAACCTTTTCTTGGAGATATGCCATCATTCCACGCTCTGGCGTCAAAATGATGGTTCGTAAGCGAGTGTAAGAGAGTTTGGTTAGACAGAAAGGCTTCTCGATTTGTGGTGGGCGTATAGAAACGCTCTTCACGAAGATTTATAGCACTCTCATCAGCACTGTCCTAGGCTTCGTAGCCACTCGCGGTACTAGACTTCTGCCCCAAAGTCGAAGCATACGCGCAATGGAACTGTGAACTGTTTCCAACGATTACCACAGGATTCACGTAGCGAGACATAGAAATGGCGAGGTCAAGTACCAATCATCAAGTCATTAATACACGGGTTCTGTGCAACAGCGCTCGGTCCTTGACCCACCACAGAATAAATGCGTAAGCAGTACCACCTCAGCCGCATGAAGTAGTCAAAGTAGTCGTTAGAGCAAATTGGTGAAGGCTGACCTGCAATGGCACCTCTCGGATGACCATAAGACCCATCACCAAGTGTGCCGCCCCAATCCCACTCAAGTTGCGATTAGTGATTACTTCGCGAAACAGTGCGATTTTTTCCATTCGAGAAGGCTGCCGTCTATGCTGACTTTTGCTTCTTTTTTTTCATGGGATCTTCTTGCCGAAGCCTTAGTCCCGCTGGGCCTTTTTGAAGCTTTGATCGCTGATAGCCCCACGTATCCTCTTTTCCCTTCCCCCGACTTCCTCAAACCCTCTAAAATTTCCACAGCTCATTAGAAGCAAGTTGGGAGATTGGACCTACTTGTTATCATTCATCAACAAGATGATGGATCGAAGTTGGGTTGCATGGTTTGACTATTGTGGCAGCAGAGGCTGGGCAACCGGTAAGTTGGAACGACTGCAATTCCGTTATCCGGCTAAGGGCCACGCTCCAAAGCTCTCGCAGCCTTCGGGCTCCACGAAGCAGTCAGAATCTTAGGCCACATCTACCAAGCAGCACTCAGCTCGACCCGACATGATAGTGTTACGCAAGGTAGCCCTACAACCAGCACGGCGTACCAACCATCTCTTCCGACACAACTCACTTTTCTCCTCGAGCACATCGTCGAGATCAGCCTGTTTGCCGCGTTCCCACCCCAGACGCGTCTGTTCGACATTGTCATCCTCACGCCATTTCCTCATCCCTCGACACTTCTTCTCCAAGTCTGCGCCCTCCTCCTGGTCGAGGAGCGGTTCCGCGGCTGGGCTTACCGGGTCCCCGTCTCGTGGATGACAAAGCAGGGTTCGACGCACGGAGACGATGCGGCATCGCTGCTGGCGGTCGAGTACATGATCCCCAAGGCGGCTCTCTCGTTGGTGATGTTGGGAATCGGACTGCTGGGTGCGGCGGGGGCGCCACTGCAGCCGCTGCACTTGGCCGCGGTGGTGGTTTGGACAGCGCTGCGCCAGTTTCGGGTTTTTAAAAAGGGGCGGAATTGAGATTTGAGAGTTGGGGAATCGAGACGGACTGAATTGCCGGCAGTCGAGTCAAGGAGAGATTGGAAAGTCAGTGCGCAAGTGCCTTGGTACCGAGCTAAGGTTGTGGCGTGTTGTTTCGTGGTTTTCAACCTCGTTCAGCCTTTTTACTTCACATTCATTGCCTGTCATCTATCCAGAACAGCTACATGCATTTACAAGGCGTTGTTGTCTTATGCCACTTCCACCAGTTCCTCAACTTCTAATCCTTTATTTACATACAAGGGATACTATTTGAGTCGGTTTTGTTAGACATCTACGAATTCAGGGGCACTGACTATTCAGCATGGTATATAGCAAGCACTTACTGAGTGCAACGCGAACACTTTCTTTTTCTGTAATCTCACCCGAACCGCTGGCGCTAAACCTGAAGAAGCACTTGTTGCAGCCTTGTCGACTGCCCCGCATCATCAGCCGCATCATTTTGTCTTTACTCTCCCATATCTTTCTTCGTCTCTTTCTTCCTCCTAAATTTTGCTCTGCGCCAACAATTGCGTCTCCATGTCATCATCGAAGGATGCCAAGCGCCAAGATGAATACCTCCACACTGTGTACGAGCCTGGTGCGGAGGGACAGCTGTCACGGCACCTCATTGAGTACCTGCCCACTTGGGCCGCTTTTTCCATAATGCTGACCCTACAAGTATTGTCTTCGTACATGGCCTAAATCCCCGAAGCAAAGCCGATTTTGCCATTGCCACCTGGACCCACGAGAACGGTAATTTTTGGCCTGCTCAACAGCTTCCGCAGCGTGTCCCATCAGCTCGCATACTTGTCTTTTCCTACAACTCACAAGTAGTCTGGGATACCAATGAGAATGGCATTCTGGAACATGCGAATAATCTACTAGATCGGCTTTCTGGAGCCAGAAAGTCGACACAGGCTGAAGTATGCTCTCGTGTATGCAGTCAGAAAGAGGAAATGCCATTTTAACAACCATAGAATCACTACAATGTTCCTATCATCTTCATCGCACATAGTCTCGGAGGCCTCGTTGTCAAAGAGGCTCTAGTTACTGCTAAAAATGATGATTCTTTTGTCGATCTTCGGAAAGCAACTTATGGCCTCGTTTTTTTCGCTGTGCCCCATCAAGGCGGCCATGGAGCTGGTCTTGCCACAGTTGCAAAGAACATCGTCCTGTCGCTGACGGGTGATGCGAAGAATGATATCATCGAATCACTGAAGTCAAATTCTCTATTTGAGAAGCACCAGACGGCATCCTTCAAGCATCAGCTAGAGGACTATCAGATAGTCTCGGTATATGAGAATAGGCCGACAAAGATCAAGAAGATTCTTGGAATGGGAAAAACTTTGGTGATTTCACTGCTCTGCAGAGCCCACTGTCATTGGCATATTTGGCTGATAGGATACAGATCATTGTCGATAAGAAATCTGCAACTTTGGGGCTGCCAGGATCTCGGGAGAAGCTGCTGACTGTCAATTCGGATCATTCGGGAGTCTGTCAATTCGAAGGTGACGGCGACAAATTTGAGCCTGTCAAACGTGCTATTGAGACTCTGGCAAATGACGCTATTGATAGGGAGAAAAAGGCTGCTGCTGAGCGGTCTAGCGTGAACTTGCATGCACAAGAACGTATGTAGTCGTTGAGCTCAGCTCGATTCCGAAGTGGCTTCACGATAGTCAGTGTCTGACAAGGCATACACTCATAGATTTCCAAACATTTCTTCGTAGCCTTCACTTTCCGTCGATTGAGTCCCGCCAAGAAGAAATTGCCGATGCTCACAAGGACACATTTCAGTGGATTTTTGATTCTGGCGATGCGGTTCGTCCTTGGACCAATTTTGTGGAATGGCTTGAGACAGGCCGGGGTACATACTGGCAAGTGTCTTAGGTTCCCGTATCATCTATCAGCTGATTAGAGTAGGATTACCGGAAAAGCAGGGTCTGGAAAGTCGACTTTGATGACCTATATTTGCCAGGATCCACGAACCATGGACGCCTTAGGAGTCTGGGCAGGGACAAGTGTTTCCAAGTTGCTGACACCTAGATTCTTTTTTTGGAACCCCGGAAATACAATGCAAAAGAGTTCCGTGGGACTACTGCGGTCTCTCCTCTATCAAATCTTCCATGAACATCCTGAGGCCACTCCACTACCGGACAAAAAGAAACCTCTCTCTGAATGGACGGAGAAACGACTTAGAAAGGTCTTCGATAGCATCGCATACGATCTTTCGCGCTCATATCGAGTGTGTCTCTTCATTGATGGACTAGACGAGTTCAACGGTGACCACGATGAACTAATTGAAATGTTCCAAGAGCTGGTGCGCTATGTGAATATCAAGGTAGTCTTGTCCAGTCGGCCTTACCCAAATTTTGAGCGCGCATTCAGCTATGGAGCTATGCTCAAACTACAAGACTTGACTCGAGGAGATATAGAGAAATTTGTATCAGATAAACTCCTCGCTATTCCTAGAATCCAGTTTCTAGCAGCCCGAGAGCCTCAAAGAACCCCTGAGACCGCCATTTCGAACATAATCAAGGACATTGTCTGGAAAGCCGAGGGTGTGTTCCTATGGGTTGACTTGGCCGTCAAAGATCAGATACGAGGAATCAACGATGAAGACAGCCTTAAGCAGCTGAAAGAAAGACTTAGAATCCTACCGAGTGGGCTCGAAGATCTCTACGCACACATGCTCAACAATATCCAGAAAGTTCATCGGGAAGAAGCGGCTTGGTTCTTCCAGTTTGCACTTTTTTGGAAGTCTGAAACTCTCCTCGACTTTACGCTTGCGGCATATGAACGGCTGGATCATGATCTTGGATCTTCAGCTGATTTTCCCTCGGAAGATGTCATCAGCCGTTGTGAATCGACGAGTAGAAGGATCATCACGACCTGCGCTGGGCTCCTTGAAGTCCACGAAAAGGATCTGACTACGCAAGACTCGGTTTCAGAAGACGCGGTTTTGCGGGTTACTTTCCTACATCGTACCGTCGCCGATTTTCTTGCCGAATCTGAGCAAGGGAGAGACTTCCTAGGCGTGAACACCCCACCAAATCGTAACGCTTTTTGGGTGTGGGCCAAAGTTCTCGTGGCCAGACTACGAATGGAAAGGCTCAATCCATATGGATCCATTGAAGAAATTATGTTCGCAGCTTTCAAAGCTGAATCCGAGACCGGCGCAGCCCAAATTGCAGTCTGTGACTACATTGATATCGCTATGAAGATCTTATACCAAAAACGAAAAAATCATAGTCCAGGCAGACACTGGTGTTCAGACATCTATGAGTGGAAATTTTCGATTTATGGCCCCCTTTTCTTGCCGGGTCAATTAATAGCTCTGCGAGATAATCGATTTTTCTCTACCAGCAATGAAGTCAAAGGATACAGCTTTTCGAGGCCGGTGTCAGAATCGCCAGTCGACTTCCTCGGCTTTGCAGCCTCATCTGGCCTGAAATTTTACGTGGAACAGCAAATGAAGTTACTTCCGGCCGACCATCGTTCCAGCACCGCAGATTATCTGTTATATTGCGTGATAAGATTCATTGGTAATAGTTACTCCAGTGAAATAAAACCTAGGCTCCTTGAACTCATTTGTACACTGCTGGAATACGGCGGGAACCCAGACATGCAGGCATTTGGAAGCACCATCTGGGGTCAATTTCTGGCCTTGATGATCCAGGAGAATGATTCCGCTAATAAAAATGCCTGGAAAAGAGTCTTAGAATCCTTCGTACTATATGGCGCCGATACGAAGGGTATACTAGGCACTTGGTCTCGTATGAATAAATTCTTGGTCAGCGATGATCAACTCCACATACTTTCCGATGCTTCTTTAAGATCAAGGAATAGCACAAAACTCTGGTGCGCCTATCGTCTTCGCATCAATATGTCTGTTCCAGCAGTAATTCGGTACTGCCTGGGCGACTTGTCCGTCTCTGCAGAGTTGATCAAAACTTGTGTGGAAAACGGCGCCTCACACTATTCCCAATGCACAGAAATATCTATCGAAATGAATGATAACGATTTTTGCCTTGGAAGGAGATCTAAGACTTGGTCCTTGTCCGAGCAACAGTCTGATCAACTACACGAAACATACGAAAGATGGGCCAAATGCGACCTGGAGCTGTCTCGATCTTGGTGGATCGAGTCAGAGCGCCAGATTCTGCTGCTATTCACTGAGCTTTCGGCAAGGGAGCCGGATCGCTATTACTTGTGGTATGATTTGTAATGTCATGACGAAACCCTCGGTAACAGTCCCGACTCTCAAGCAAGCTTTGCACTTGATATACATAATCCACGTCGCTTGACGCAAACGAACAGCGGGGCGGACGGCCCAAGTGCGTCGAGGCTAGGCGGGATGCGCTTTAAAGGTATCTAGGAAGGTTTAGACCGAAGACGGAGGTGGGGGGAGGGTACTCAGGTAAATTTACTTCAGGCAGGGCATTGTGCTGGAGTTCAGGAAGCTGCGGCTTAGGACGGGCTGGAGAATGGGTGCTGCGAATGCTGAGTATGAGAGAAATTCTAGTTGTGGTTTACGAACGAGAGCGGGAAGGATTAGGAAGTTAGATCACTTAAAGGAATGACTTCGTTAAAGAAATGCTACCAAGTGAGATGCTAAGCCGTCAGCGTTACCCGTGAAAACCTCTTGATAATTGGGTCATTACAATGGCCAAGAGGTAGTACGAAAGGGATGGAGATGCGGACGTCTGACTGGTCGTTCATGCTAACGAGTCCAAAATTTTCAACAAAAGTTTTCCTGCAGATCATTTCCCGACGGTGATGATCCGTACAGCTAAGTTCTCTGAACTCTCCTACACAGTCCGGATCCTCGGATGATCAACGGCACACGTCCGTCGTCATTGATTACACCACAGTCTCCGTCTCCACCCACCAGCACCCTTCAAAACACCCGATCTTTGTTCCAAGCACTCCCTACTCGCACCAACCTTTTCAACCCTACCCCTAATCCCTCCCTCTCACCGGCACATTCGACTCCTCCAACAACTTCATCCACCTGCCTGCTCCCCCCCTTCTCACATCCGTCTCACACCCCCAAAGCACCTTCTCCCCCCCAACCTCGAACCGCTCAAAATACTCCACAACCCCTGCCCTTAGACTCTGCCACACCATCTTAGTCGACGCCCCGCTGCTCGCATCCCGTGCGCTATTTTGTTTCCAGAAGAGGAGAAACTAATAGGGTGAATGCTGGATGATGAGTTGTGACTTTCTTTCTGATAGATGCGCTTAGAGACAGCATAGCGAAGCATTAGAGAAGGAGTCTCGTCACTGCAAGCTCAGACGAAAGGACTAGGCGCAAGCAACTCTTGTAATCGCTTTGTTTCATCTTTTATCTTGATTGCACTATCTTCTAGCCACTTCAGTCCGATCATTAATCGAGCATGTCGCTTGAGCCCTCCAATTCACTCGAGTCGTCATCTTTGACTTCTACCTCCACCTGCCCAACCTCGATCTGCATACCTTCGAAGATTTGGAGGTAAGTATCCAGTAATTTGTCTGTATCTCGGTTCCAGCACCATTGTACGTCATCGATCGGCATACGGTCTGCAAAAATCAATATTTTCAGCTTCGGAGCCAGCATCCCCTGATTCACCCAAAATAAGGCTTCAAGGTAATTTCTTAGTCTTTTTTGGCGTTTCTTCGTATGCTGGGAACTTTGTGCGCTGTCGCTCGGGGATTTCCAGAAGAATGTGTTCGCTTCTAGGAGTAGCACTTTGACGAGGTTGAAGTGCCGAGGGATGAAGGTCCAATCCGACATGGCAAACCGCTGACAAACAGGAAGTGAGAAGGTGTTCTTGCCGTAATAGTACTCTAGGGTTTCCTGGTAGAGTTGTTGGCAGGAGAGGAAAAGTGCTGTCTTGGTATAATGGGACTTTGGGCCGAGAAATTTCACGGTAAGGTCCTCAAGATAGATGAACGAGTAAATGTGGCATCGTATCTCCAAGGGGAGCGTCAGGAGATGAAGCTTGTCAGACATGATTGAGGCAATGGTGGATAGCAGAGAGAAAAAGGATCTTTAAAGGAGTCATCAAAATTTTCCTCAAAAGCTGACAGGTCCGCTAAGTCCCTTTGGGTTGGCGGGCTGACTACACAGCCCGACTCATTGAGTCTTGAACTCACAAACTTTTGAATATGGATGACGACGTTGTGTACGTCGAATAGACATAAAATACGAAATCAGCATAGCCACTGGCACAAAACTTTCTGTACTGAATCATCACGACCTCTTGAAGCGGTCAAAAAGAAGTTAGTATTTAATACGCCCCTTGGCACAAGAATGAGGAGACGGTGGTATTCTAACAGAGGATAAATCATTGTCGAGGAGATAGAATGAAATGAGGATTCCATCCAAGTAGCCACATAGAAGTAGTCTCGCGGTATTTGCAGCGTGCATCAAAGATTCACCTTGGTACAATGAGCCAACCGTAATAATGTCGGCAGTCGGCAATAATGATTTCATACTACCGTACAACATACTCTGACATAATATTCAAACATCAACCTCAGGTCTCTCTGACCGCCACAGCGTCCTCGACAATGGCCGCCCACGACCGAGTCCGATGGCATCCGCCGCTCAAGGCCCCTGCTATCGAAGTCATTGACCTTCTCTCCGACACCGACTCCATCGATACCCTACTGTCAAGTGGCGACAACAAAGGAAAGCATGACGCGTATAGCACAGTCGTGAGAGCGCAAGAGAAGGCAGATGGCGATGCGCAGTGGCACGCACCTCTCAAATCTCCTGCAATTCAAGTTGAAGATTTGCCCTCCCGGAGTATACCCACGAAC
The DNA here is from genome assembly GCA_018257885.1 of Parmelia sp. 050094. Lineage (NCBI taxonomy): Eukaryota > Fungi > Ascomycota > Lecanoromycetes > Lecanorales > Parmeliaceae > Parmelia > Parmelia sp. 050094. Next base: position 187,367 of record JAEUBB010000021.1, on the reverse strand, counting down.
TTGGGTGAGGTCCTTGTCGACAATGACGACGCCAAGGCGCGCGACGCGTCACCAGATGGAAGTGATAGCGATGAGGATAGTCAATGGTCTCTGTACGAGGATGCTCTTGATGGAGATGAAGATGACATAGCTCTACGCTCTAGTACGGATGCGCTCAACTCTGATCAATTGCTTGCATCGCTAATCATTATAAGTAGGTGACGATTCATGTACCCTCGAGGAATCTCTGGCGTTTCGCAAAAGGTTAAGACTCGTCGGAGGCGACAGATTTCTTGCAGAGACGGTGGAAACAGGAGTTGTAACGGCTAAGAAGCTGTGTACGGCGTTCGGGATACGGCCGCCATTCTTCTTGGAAGGAGAGCCCGATGAAGCATACTACTCTCTATTGGACCTTGCAATATGTCGTGAGCTATCGAAAAGGGCCAAGCTACCACAACATAATACCATTGATGATGCGGTGGCTTTGATGATAAAGTCGCGGAACATCATTGTCCTCACTGGAGCTGGAGTAAGGATGTAGTGGCAGGTTATTGGACTAGGGCTAACCGGCATAGATATCAACAAGTCTCGGTATCCCAGATTTCAGATCCAAGGAAACCGGTCTCTATTCCCAGCTCCAACATCTTGGTCTCGGTGACCCACAGGAGGTCTTCGACATCAGCCTCTTTCGTGAGGACCCCAGCATTTTCTACTCCGTCGCCAAAGACATATTGCCGTCGAGTAAGAAATTCTCGCCGACTCATGCATTCATAAAGTTGCTACAGGATAAGAACAAGCTTTTGACGAACTTTACGCAAAATATTGACAACCTAGAAGGCCATGCAGGAATTCTGCCAGAGAAGCTAATTCAGTGTCATGGATCCTTCGCCACTGCAACCTGCATTGAGTGTCAATACAAAGTCAAATGTGAAGAGATATACAAAGAGTTGAAAGCCGGGAGGGTAGCACGTTGCGATCGATGCATTCGATCGATAAGACAAGCCAAACCAGGCCTCAAGCGGAAACGAAGCTCTAATGGTTCATCTGTTTCGAGGAAGAAGCGGCAAAGCTACGAAGACAGTACGGATGACGAGAATGACGACATTGCGGTCGCGGGAGTCATGAAGCCGGACATTACATTCTTTGGCGAGGATCTTCCTGCGACCTTCCATAACCGGCTGATGGATCACGATAGGGATCTTGTGGATCTGGTCCTTGTCATTGGGACATCCCTGAAGGTGGCGCCCGTGTCTGAAGTTGTAGGAGTATTGCCTCATCATGTGCCTCAGCTGTATATCTCAAGAGAGGTGAGTAGCCATCGCCTTCCCTCACTGGGTGAGGGCAAGCATCCCGGCGATACTGACCTGTTTATAGCCTTGTTCTCACGCCAACTTTGACATCGATCTCCTCGGCGACTGCGATGTCGTAGTTGCAGAACTCTGTCGACGTGCTGGTTGGGATCTGCAACATGAGATGATCCTCCCAAATGAGAAAGCTGATGTGCAGCTGAAAGAGGGCTACGAGTCTCGATTTGCTTTCAAGGTTGTTAATGCATAGCGTGGGGTTGGTTGTCCGCATGATACCCACTCATTGCATCTGTCGGAGCAATGAAGGCGCTTTTTCCCTTCTGTAATTGAATAGAGGCTATCAGCATACTTGATCGGATACATTACTTTTATTTTACATAATTCAGCTGTAATGACTAGACGAGGGAGATATGCCCAGTTCACATGAGTTCCTCATAAGCTTCCGCCTCCAGTTCGGTTCGAGCAGTGCATCCATCCTACAAGCTCTAGCAATATGATTGTCGCTATGTCGTTGGCGCGGCATTTACCGCACTAGGCATCTGTTTTGCATTACATGGGCACCTACAGAGGTCTGCACGCCAAAAAAGTAGGTCACCCACCTCAAAAAAACGTTGGAAAAATCCTTTAAAGTACTGAGGTGCCATTTCCTAAGGGTAAAATTCCTCAAATCCATACAAGTTGTTTCTCTAGGGCCCTGAATTATAAGACTCTTTCTTACTTGAGAACCCTTCTTGTCCACGACTTTTGGTGCAGACCTCCGTACCGCTCCAATGGCCAAGAGTCACATACTTGGCTTCCGAAGGCACTGTCGGCATGATGATGTCCTTGATAAGCAATGTAGTTGGGCAGTTGCGTCCACTCTCGACTCTTTTGTCACGTATCTAGAGGAGGTATCTGAACTGCAAGTGATGGTTGACAAAGTTCTAACCTTCACAGTATGGGCGCCTTCAAGATGTGGATAAGGTGGGTAGGCATCAGTGACTAACATAGTCTTCCTCGTGATAGGCTTTATCGATTGTGTCAGCTGCACTATATCAAGTGTCGATGGAAGCCTGAAGCTAAGACTTTACAATTTGGATGTCGCTGCTGCGTCGATGGCTGAGCTCCTGCGAAGCAAATGAGGAAGAATCGAGACTAGAATAGAAGAAATGACGAAAGAGGCTAGTATTAAAGGACGAGACGGGAACGAGGCGAGGACTAGAGGCGAGGACTAGACGAGGAATTTAAGCGAGGCGAGGGCGAAGGCTAGAAGATAACAGGGTGCGGTTCTAATCTCACGCTACTGTAGACGGAACGAGGCGAGGCGAGGCTGCAGGTTACGGTCAAACGGGACGGGACGAGGGACTAGGGATCCTTGACAGACGGTAGACTTGTTGTCCAGTATGACTACCAACAGCCGATATTCTAGATTGCAAGAAAAGGCCGGAAGCTAAGTCGACACTCAGGGGTCAAACAGTAACGATATGATTTGTAGGTTGTTCGACGCGGATATGAAAAAGTCCACCGCATGACATGATGCCAGACCTCTGGGCTTATGAAGATTGAGAGTCTGCATCTTCAGCGTCGGTAGACCACCAAACCAACGGGCTTGAGCTGTCGTCCTCGCTTCTCTTCCCCTTCTCGTCCACTGCTATTGCATCTACCATATTTCTCATTGCATGGGCGCTGCTTTCTCGCCCTCTCTTCAACCGCTGCTCGTTGATGACCACCGAAGGATTTGCTTGCAGTGACGTGTCCATCGCTCCTCGGGAGACTTCATCTAATCATTATCAGACACGTTATATGTTGTGAGGAACATCCACGTACTTCTTGTTTCAGGCAGCGGTGACGCCGAAGCCCCAATGATCAGAAGAGACGAAGCCAAGATTGCAATTCTCATTGTGAAGTTGATGGTCTAAGGCAGGATCGAGGATGACGATTTGTCTCGGCAAGTGAAACACTTCGGGGACAATGATATCGTGGGCGAATAGTTTGTAGCAACAGCGGATGGGATTCTGCGAACATCTGTTTATCGAAGGCTTTTGAGGGTCTTAAATAGGGCATTTCGTCCCTACCTAGAATTGGGTGACGTGTGCCTCAAGCTCAAGGTCGATTTCAAGGTTCCATTGTCGGCAAATTGAAGTTTCATGATTCCCAAGAGGCTGGCGCTCACACGGAATGCGAGGCTTATCTTTTCCATGGTCAGTCCAATCGGATGTTCATGCGGGTCATTGCCCGAAAGGGGCATAAGTGCCGATGTTTCGCTACTAACAGTAAGCCATACCATTGGCTGCATGTACATCTCGCCGGGCTCGTCCCTGTAACCGCTCTGGTCATCGGGAAAGTATGGCAGCGGAAAACCTTGTAAGATGCTGTTGAATTGGCAACAAGCAAAATAATTCCAAAATGGGTTGCAGAAGTCAAGCGAACATTGATTGCTTCTCAAATGATTTTTTTTTCTAGACCTAAAATCTATTAGATCAATGAAGGAGACATGGGGACAAAATGCTAGGAGTATCAGGTTTGATTGTTTTTAAATTGGCCACCCCTAATACCAAGTATGCGTACTATGTGGTACGGCTGGTGATTAGCAGGTAGCCTTGTCAGCTATTCAGTGTGAGACCTATCGGTGTATTCTCCAGCCGCAGCAGGGCACCATGCAGGTCGTAGGTACCTGCAGCCGTAATGCGACACCACGGAATTTCCTAATGCTCCTACTGCGTCCAGGTCTTTCCAGAGACTAGTGGTGAGACGTGGTTCCACGCAGACACCTGCAGACTTTCATGGTGTGCGGAGGGAACAAGGCTACTGCTCAAGGTTCGGAAAGACCGTGACAGCTGCGCATCCATCTACCAAACAGGGAAGACGTATCCATCTGCCAAACCAGGGAAGGTCACAATCCGAAACCTCCATGTCTTTTTCATGCAAATGCATGATGTTCCTGTCTGCCGCTATGTCGATGATTGGGTTGCCACTGCAGGTGCCTGTGCCGCAAACGCCGAGCTCTGTGTCGGAGAAGGTGCTGATGTATATAGTTCAGGCAACTCGTTGGTTTAGTACACAGCCATCAGAAATTGTAGTCCATCCTTTCCAACCCCAGTCTTCTGTGTGACGATCCAAGAAACGAAAGGCTTGTTCAAGAACGACCTATGCCATAGCATGACTTTTTCAATCAGAAATCCGAAAGGCAGATACAATCTTACCAATGATAATGAGACGAATCGGAAAACTTCACATGTGGATGTTGATGGTCCATATTGTATCATGATCAGTGGTCGCACGGCTGCATTTTCTGTTCTATTCGCTGCGCTGGTAGGTGCACTGGGGCTTTGGATAGGACAATATGCCTTCCAGTCGCATAACATTCGTGACCAGGGCTGGGTGAAAGAGCAGGAAAACAATTTTCAGTCCGATAGGTACCATCTTCGAACTTATGTGTACAATGGAACATTCGCGTCTGCACCCTCAAAAGAGACGAACATGGCGTGGGACTCTTTGTTCCCGGGTAAGCCATTGATGAGACAGATTGAATCGGCGACTCAGATGCTGAAAATTTTGCAGCAGGGATGGGATTCATCAAAGACCCAGCAGGTCATTCGATAGGTGCTGGTGTATCAGCATTTCATCAGCTTCACTGTCTCGTGAGTTCAGCCATCTCACTATGGCATTCTTGTAACTCTATCAACTATATTGACTTCTCCCACAGAACCTCCTACGTCTTCTTCACTTCGCTGAAGAGTCCGAGATAAGGACGCGAGCACTTGAGGAAGATTCGCGACAACATTCTCGTTACCATGCAAAGCATTGCCTGGAATATTTACGTCAAGCGCTCATTTGCGCAGCAGATAGCACCATAGAGCCAGGGAATGCGGCTACGAGGTTCGTGACGGGTGGTGGGGCTGTGCATGAATGCCGAGATTTTGATGGGCTATATGCATGGACGGAAAAGCGGAAGTTGATCGATTGATTGAATATGATACCTTAGAATATATTACGCATAATTCGTGACCGTTTTTTATGGAACCTCAAATCTCGCAACCTCCATCACACCTAATCAATCACGTACAATGGCCCCCTCCATAGACATCTCTCCCGCGGCTGAAGAGGAGTTCCCCATCCTAGCCCACATCGCTGCTGTAGCCATGGGTATTGATCTTGTGCACCGGATCATCTACAAAAGCAACAATCCCTTCGACACCTCGGGCCAGGAGGGATTTGTAATGGCCGAACTGCGCCGCGCCGCTTCGAACCCAGAAGCCCATATCTACAAAGCAACGCTCAAGAGCTCGCGGGAGATTGTAGGCTACGCCATGTTGCGCTTTGAAGATGATAGACAAAACAGGGGTCCACATGCTGGACCTTCGGCCACCAATTTTGCCCCAGGTACAAATGCGAAGTTCTTGGAGAATATGATGAGCAAAATCCGAGCGGTACATAGCAAGCACCTGGCCGGCACTCGTCACATATGTCAGTCTCTTAATTCCATATGCTAAACATCCGAGCGTTTTGACCAACGGTGCTTTCTACAGGGTGGACACATTTGATGGTTCTTCCTCAGTTCCAGAGACAGGGAATTGGGTCCGCGCTATTTCAATACGGACTGGAGTGTCTTGGTGCTGATGAGGTACCTATATGGCTTGTGACACAAACAAGAGGACGTGCTATGTACCTGACACTTGGTTTTCAAGACATCGACGTGATAGATGTTGATTTGAGCGAGTATGCAGGGCCATGGCAGGGGTTCGGAATCCATCGAAACGTGTGTATGATAAGGCAGCCAGGTGGAGTTGCCAGCTTAGAACCTACAGCTGAAATCACATGGTGATAAATTCTAATCATGATAAGGGCCGACGCCTCTCCAGGTTGCTTGGCGAAGACAAGAATGGGGGAATGAGCGAGTACACTCTTTCAATGACTCGACACTGGACGAATAGCAAGGACCATTGGATCAGTATCGATAGCAAAGCAGCTCGTTCTGGGTATTCAAAATTTCGGAGACCCAAACGCCGGCAGCTAGACCACCCATTGGAAGAACGTCCGAAGCCAAAGCTAGATCTGTAGAATTATGCGCAGCTTTTCCAAGATACTCGGTCTGTTTGTGGACGGGTTGAGCTTTTTGCCATATCCACAGTCGATCGAGCTGTGTTCATAGACATTTACGAGATAGCGGTGCTAGGCAAAAAAGGCGGTGGCATTATGTGCTTTTCGACAGCAAGCAGGTCAGTCAATAGGACGTAAACCGTTTGAGGGATTACCTCAATCAATCACGCAAATATCCCCTAATAAGAGCGTGCACCCATGGGAAATCATCCCACAGCGACTGGTTCATGCCTAATCGAGAGGGAGTTTCTCTCGCGCATATAACAGCGTTCAAAAAGTCCTACTGCTGCTCTTCGCTCAATGTTCTCCATTCTCGACGATATGGAGGATCTGCATACCTTATGCAATGTAGGCTTTGAAATTATGACGTACAAGGACTGAGAAGACCACTCCACAGCAATACCAACAGCTAAGCACAAAAGAGCAGTATGCAGGCTCACAGGGCTGTGTCTAGGCTTTTCTTGCAGTATCTCAAACTCGTCGCTACTAATACCATCTTCGTCCTCAGGATAGACCAGGGAATCTTCTTCAAGAGACTCCTTCGAAGGTAGCATGGCTTTTTCAAACGCAGATTACACTGTAGCATCCCGATGAATGAGACTCCCTTCAAGACTGTCAATGTTCAGCCTCATCGTCACCGTGTCATTTATAAAACAGGTAACGTAATAATCACCCTGATACCTCCATGAAACCAAGCTAACAGAATTGGCACCTAGATTATCGATAAAAGTGAAGGGTTGCTGCTTGCTTCCACGATGCCACATTACCGCATTGTGCTTGCTCTAGTGTAGTATTCAGCTTACCTTCATGTTGAGTTAGGTTTTAGAAGATCTTCGGGAGATGGCAAAGTGTGCACCCTGCTGTGCGTATTACGGTCCTGTAGGGTCCGCTTACCATGTTCGGCGGATTCCGTGCGTGCCTCATGCAGCACACCGGACAAGAGTATGACCTCGGATCTATCATTGGTTCCCACGCTATGCAGCGGTTGACGAGGCTGCGTTGACTTTGAGGGAATTCTGACTGCGTTATCTAAAAGTATTCCCACCAATCGGAATAGCCGGCATCGATTGGCGGGTACTCCGTGCCAAGAGGAATAGAATCCTCGGCCGTACCGTGTCGGAGGAACAGTTGCTTGCTTTCACGATGCGAAATGATGATCTCTGCTTGGAAGTGGCGTCATGTTCCCCTCAGGCCTTCAAATTTTCCACGTCGGCGGTCTTTGCTCCCCGCAGCACACTACTGGACATGAATTGTTCGGTAGAAGCGAGCACTGTAACATCGAAACAAGACCTCCAGAACAATCGAGCTCCACACTCAGCCGAGGATCGAGGCTGAATTGCTATGCGCTCGTCTAGGGGCAGTCAATAAGCCCAGCATCCGAGTGTGACACTCTGGCCCCTTCACGGAGCTGCATAATTGTGATTTCATCGTGCATTTAGGCCCGTAACAGAAGCCTCGAGAGCGTCACCTGGGTGGGTCAAGGTCATCGCCTTTTGCCTTTTCTCTTCCACGGACGACTCGATCGAATATACCTATCTTCTGCCTTAAATTTGCTTATTTGCACTATTTTAACGTCGCTCAGCTGCAAAAGACGTCTGCAGTGTTGTATCGGCATTACCATTGTGTACTTTCTCGCCAACAAGATGCTGACAGCACATTCGAAGGCAGTCATTGTGGTCAATTGTGTGCTTCCTTTCGTTGCCGCCTTCGCCGTCGCCCTCCGACTCTATGCCAGAAAGCTGAAGGCTATAAGCCTCAAACCCAGCGACTATGCTGTCTTGGTGGCTTTAGTAACACAATCCTTCCCGTCAAAACGGTCTCCGCTGATACCACTCAGGGGATCGCGATCGCACATTCCATGGTCTATATCTACTGTACGTTTTGAATCCACTGTATTTAGTCTTTGGAAAATGACAAGAACTCAAGGTGCAACGAATGGGGGGATGGGACAGCACATTCAAAATTTGAGCGATATCGAGCTCATCATATTTGGAAAAGTATATCTTCAATGCGGTATCGCGCGCGATACGACAATGCATGATGCTAATGCCTTTAGGTCACATTCTGGAACCAATTTCCTTACATATTTGTCGTCTCAATTATAAAGATCTCAATCCTACTATTCTATCAAAACATATTCCCTACCAGAGGATTTCGGATCGTCACCAACATCATAGGCCTAGTCGTGCTCCTCTGGACAATCGCCTTCTTTTTTGCCTCCATGTTCCAAGCCTGGCCGATCTCAAAGAACTGGTATCCCGACGAGCCAGGGACTACAATAGATGAGTTCTCAATGTATACGGCCTTGGCATGCACTGAGCTTGTACTCGACTTTCTTATCCTTGCCTTGCCGTGGCCTGTCATCTGGAATTTACATATGGACACGAGCCGAAAATGGAGGGTCTCCGGCATATTTGCGCTAGGAGGATTGTGAGTGTTCATTTGTACATAGTGTCTTCAGATGTGCTGACTCCGTCTTCAAAAGCGTATGTGTCGCGAGTGCTTTTCGCATCTTCTACTACCATACAACTCATACTTCAGCGAGTGAAGATTTTACGTGTACGCCCCCGTAGTCTTTATTTGCGCCTTGTCAGTGGAGACACTACTGATTTGTTTTCGAAGACGATTCTTATAATATCTTCATTTGGACTATCATTGAACCGTGTATGGGCATTGTATGCGCTTGTCTGCCAACACTAGGCCCACTTTTCCAAGGAAATCACTCCATGGAAAGTCTCATCGGGACCATCAGGAGCTATTTGAGAATGGGTTCGCAGAATCAGAACAGCAAGACCAGCGTCAACAATCGCCAGGGTTCGGACGATGCCATCGTCTTGACAAGCATACACGCCAGGCAGTTGGACAATGCGGAGAATCATGATCTCGCCGAAGAAGGCATCTACGTCCAAACGAAACTTAGCAAAAGTGAAACAGATAGGCATGTGGCGAGCGTCTAAGACTACAAGCCAATAAATGCGTTGGTCTTAGACGTAAGGAGGCAAAGTACCGGCCTGATGCGCTCGTGCTACATGAATCCTCATTCGTTTCCCAGGCTCACCGTCATCTGTCTTTTAAAAAGTGAGGGTCTTGCTTCAAGTCTTCTCCCGAGTCACTGCTGGAGCTGGCAACAATTGTGGATGGAACCCCTAACTGATCCACCAACGACTGTGTTAAAGTGAGCGTGCATTCAGTGTTTATTAAGGGCTGCTACACGAGAGAGATTTCTAGGGGTCCGCGACCCCGTCGGCCATCCTTCATTGTCCAGCCAACAATCGCCTCCTCCTGTCCCATTTTCACAGTCAAACAATCGTCTTCATATTCTCCGGCCTTCCACAAGCTCAATGGACTGATCCCCATCCTGGTCCGTCAATGTGTGATGCCCTTTTCGGTACAGCCGTGGCCGGCCCTTTCCAACCCCAGGCAGTCCATACTCCCAAAGTCTCAAATACTTCGCTTTGACCTCGTTGACAGATCCGCTGGAACCTGCGCCCTCGCTTGCACGTGCCGCTTGAACTTTCCAATCAATAAGGCTGTTCGGCGTAGCGCTGACGCGGCTACGATGCAAAGACGGGAACATACGATATCGGAAGAACAGGGATCCCAGATAGATGGGAAGCGTGACGAGGATGAGGGTGACTATGCCAAAAATTGCGAGCATCGCGGTTGGGATCAGTGCGCGTTGAGCAAGACACCCTTGCGTACTACCGGGCGGAGCGGCGCTGAGGAGGTAGTTGCCCCCGGCCCCAATCATGACCATGGAGTTCAAGATCCACTCGAGTCTGGTGTCCACGTCGGGAGCAGCTGTGGTGCCGGTCCCATTGTACATACTGCCCTGGAAAGTAAGGATCCACTCAGAGAGGGTTGACTCACTCGATGCGTTGGCGAGGACCCATTCCATTGCCGGAGCGTTCATCTTGCACTCAAAGCTCTTCATGGTCTTCACATCGTCAAAGCCGGCGTCGAGTTGGACCGAGGCTCGAACGTCAAACGGTTGTAGCGCCCCGTCTAATTGCGAGCTGGTCAAGATGACGAAATGGTTGAACGAGCCATTGCCGGCAGAGTTTCTGCGGATGGGAGTTGTGTCAAACAAAAGGCCTTTGTCGACCAGGTCTTCCACGATGTTGGCCTGGCCTGTGCTAGGTTGGTATACTTGATCTTGATCCAGGTCGTCACAGACCCAACTTCCGGCTATATACTCGAGTTGGGCTTGAAGATCGCGATCCTCATTGACCTTCCGACTCGGAGGTCTGCACTAGACGTCCTGGACAAGATGGGTCCTTGACTGAGAAAGAGTCTTATAATTCCGGGTCCTAGAGAAACAACTTATATAGAATTAAGGCATTTTACCCTCAGAAAATGGCACCTCGGTACTTTTAAGGGGGTTTTAAACGTTTAATTGAGGTAATTGACTTACGTTTTTGACGTTGTGTATATTCGCAAAAAAAAAGCCGGACCCATCTTGGGTCGTGGTCAAGCAATATTCTGACGTTGAAAATCTGATGATCTTGGTTATGATATCGAAGAGCTTCGAGATTGTATTGACTTGAGAGCGAGAAGAGTACGGCCTGCGTGATGGTTGATCAGTACCCGTGAAGAGACTATTTAAAGAGGCCTTTATAGTTGTCACGGACTCACGAGATCACAAGGCAGACAGCTCAGAGTCCTCTTGCACCGTCCTACCTGGACGAGAAGGGCGCATTTCACGGAATGCTCCGTTGGCCGCTGTCAGCCTCAGACCTGTGTCACCTGCCCAAATATGATTTGAAGTCGTTATCATTGGAGGCTGTACGCGGTTCAAAGGCGCAGCCCGTGGCTACGAGGCATTGATAAGGCTCTATGGATGCTAAACAGTACCAAAGAGGATGAGACCAGCGGGAAACAAGCCAGGACGCAGAGAGATCAGCGATGACCCTTGTATAGGCTTTTGTCGGCCCCCAACGTGGTACGCCTTGTTCGTCAGGTGACATATTGAAAAATCTACACCCCTTGTGCCATCTATCGATAATCCTAGATGCTGTCACTCGTATCTCGTATCTACGTCGGGTCTGCCGGACTGTGAATGTCACGCTTGCTGATTGCATTTGTTGGGTTTTGTTTGTGAATAAATAGAAAAGTTGCAGTATGTATGGAGGGCATTGTATCTTGAGTATTCTGATCTTAGTTAGAAGCATCACAAAAGTCAGGGGCGCTCGGACGCCACCGTGGGGGCGGGAAGTTGAATGGACTCAATCAGGTCAAGCCCATAAGCAGCTCGGCAATTAACCGCGCAATATTCGTCCTGAAGTAGCAATTCTCTATATTGTGCGAGGGTGGCTTGAGGATGTGCATGAAATCGTCGATTTCAGCTTTGAGGCTTGGTTGCGAGATGATTCACGCTTGGTGTTCTAGACTACCTGTCATAACATAAAAGATGAATGGGTGCCCCGACCAGCTGACACCGTAATTTGCTTTGTCGGACTGAACATCCAAATCACAAATACCCTGAGCATACGAGATCTGATTGCAGCCTGATCCCATCATGGCACGTCTATCGCTACCCCTCAGCCTTGTAATGTTTTTTGCCTTGGTCCGTCTGATCGAGTCTCAATGCGTAACAAGCACCTACGTACCCTGTTACCCAAACGACGATGCAACAGGAGGATCAGGCGGCGTCCCAGAAGATGATTTCGACGACTCTGAATTCTGGGATACTCTGCAGGGTGTAGCCAGTGCTCCCATTGGAAAGCGCGGCGTGCTCCGACCTCTGCTATCTTCGCGCCAAAACGCACTGTGTTGCCCGCCAACCAATCAATGCCTCGTCCTCACCGATGGCAACATCCCTTTCTGCTACGTGAGTGACGCTGCCCCTGCCCTTCCCCTTCTTCTCGAAACTGTCGCTTCCCGACTCCCTCCTTCCACGAGCACATCTCCCGCTGAAGCCAAAGAAACAGGACTCGGACACAACCGAATACCTCTTCTCGGACGACAGCTTTGGCTTTCTCAGTAACGGGACCTACTACGCCGCCGATGGCACCTTTGTCGATTTCAAAGACGGCTACTACTCCTCGGCGGACGGAACGACGGGAACCTTCGCGGCGGCCACCGCGGCGGCCACCGCGGCCGCCTCATCGAGCGACATCGGAGCTGCCGCGTCGAGCACTGTCGCTCAGGCGGCGCCGACAACCACCACCAGTCAGCTTGCGAATCCCTCTCCTAAGACATCCTCGTCCGTCAGCAGTACACAGCATAGCTTAGTGACGGCGCCGGCGAGCACTCCAAGCAGTAAATCCGGTGGCGTGACTATCGTGCCAGCTAGCGCGGTTAGGTGGTTGGGACTGTGCGTTGCGTGGTTAGGGGTGTTCGGAGCTTGATGTCACGCTTGCTGGTGTCGAGGTTGATGTTGGAATATAGGGTGTTTGTTTTCTGCTGGTGATGGATTGCTGTTATCCTACGATTCCGAGGTTGATAATCGTGGTTAGGGAACTCGGTTCAGGTCTTTCGTTTGCTTTTGATACATCCGCCGTGGAAATTTCATGGGGAGGAGAAACACTCTGACCGAAACATGTATTCCAATGAGACAAGGCTTCTCGTAATTCCGTAATCTTTGATTCGATTTGCCCAGTGCACCTCATCAGCTCCAGCAAAGCAAATTGAGCAATCATGGCAACCGCATCCGTTGGGCCATCGTAATTGATAGAGCACATCCTACTGATTTCCTGCATAAGGGGATATCAAATTCTCTGGAGCCTACGTTGTCAAAGCGTCACTTCACAACAGTCTATTCAAATGCGAGTTGCTGCAGCACATCCTGTGAGTCTCCGCACAAGAGGCGTTTGAATCTTTCTCATCCTACAATGTCAAAGCCTCACCTCACAACAATGTATCGAAAGCGAGCTTGGCGAGGGACGAGTCGAGTACGTGGCACGATCATTTCCAGGATGATAGAGTCAGTCATGCTTCTTCCCCGCAGTACTACACCACCCGCGATGTTAGAGATCCAAAAGATCGATAGGGCTGTAGGTGCTGCTCAGACCTCTTCTGCAGCTAGCTTTGTATAGCATAGCGTACCTGTGGGGTCCTTCAGGTACCTTATGATCCTGCAGCAGACTTTCTAGAATTGGGCATACAGCTCGGCGGGGGTACAGAAAATTTCCGCGGGGTAGGCCTATCCTCAGTATATGCACCTCACCAAGGATACAGCGGATACGTAGCGTATACTAAGACCTCGTCGGGGGTACAGACCCATATACTGAGCATGTGCTAAGATTTCTAATTTCTAGCGATTTGGCAGCATGCACTGGAATTTGGACCGATGCATGCTTTGGGCAGATGCACCTGCCCAAATTCCAGTCACTTCGCCAGACGAGAGGATGCACTGCAAAGTTCGGGCAGAATTTCAATCAAATCGCCAGACGAAGGGCTACCTAATCTAAGACCTCTAGCGACCCTTCTGGGGAGCGATCGCGTCGACAATCTCTTCCTAGAATTTAGTAAAGGTCCGGTACTCAGCATATGCATAAACATAATGGGGGGTACAGCGCATCCGCTCAGCATATGCAACAAGTTCATTGGGGGTACAGATTGGATGCGTTGAGCATATGCCAAGCTCTACCCCCGCCGAGCTGTAACCCGTCTAGAATTCATCATCTTTGCTACCCATGAGAATTGGTACCAATTCAACTACAAGCGCAAAAAGTCTCTCCAAGATAGTTCCACCAATGGATCGGGCTGTCTTACAACGCAGGGAGTTATTTAAGCCAAGCACTGAGGTGACGGAGACCACAGAAACATAAGTCTGATACCGCGCTACATTTGCCGATTAGCGCCACATGTAGACGTTAAGTATTGGACGAGGCAGGTCCCACTCCCTGCAAAATTGACTTCATTGGCGGATATCTCTGTGGGTGAGGCGAATTTTTCTGCCATACGTGTATGCTCTCTTACTCTATCGATTCAAACCTACAGTATCCTGAGTAGGAGGGTGGGAGGACATGCTCGTATGTTGATCGCATCACTCCTGCAGGTCCAAGTTCTCATCCCTCTTTCCATCAGCGAATGCTATAATTTTGAACTGACAGGTTGAGGGAGCATACTCGTATGCACAGCAACCGCATCACTGTTTCAATTTGCGATTACGCTACTCAATCCCTTCATCTAACAAATTGGCAACATACATTCAATTCGAGATTTCTGTCTACACCTGCTACAGGGGTCGCCTCACAATAATTAGATGAAGAAACTGGATTTGCATTGAACTTGTAACAACATTTTTCCGCCCCCCAGAAATGATTGGAAATATTGGCACAGTGGGCTAGGGCTCATAGGGCTGGGTGAATTGATTGGGTAGGGACTATCTATGGGTATCTACCTGACTATATACTCCAGAATCCCCCTCCCTAAACTCTCTTGATATAGATCTTCAAGCCCATGAAAATCTGGGACGCCTTGGGGCCACATCTCAGCCATAAATCATCTCAAACGCTAACAGGAGTATATTACCTCAATAACCAACTGAATGTCCATTGAGTTGGGCCCCATGGAGCCACAGCCGCCTTTACCCCATACCAATTCGGAAATTCGCAAGACTCTCACATACAGGGTCCGCGGTATACCCTTGAGCGTCGACATTGAGGCCTTACGGAAGGGTCTCGAGGTCCTCCTCGAAACTCAAGATCTACGCGTGGACTCACTAGCTCCAAATTCAGTTGCTAGACAAGGGCAAGTGGCTACTATACGCGTCGCAAACTCCGTGAAGCTACCAGATAGTCACGAAGAATGGCGCATTCCCACTGGCCGGACACTGACAGTAGATGCCAACAACAAAAGCGAGTGTATACTAGCATTCGATGCCCACTTTCGTGGTTTTACTCCGTTGTATAGCCCAGCAAGCGAAACTGAACACAGCCTCGAGTAAGCATCATCTGCTATGCTAGCGTTGTAGAGCTAACGTTGATCAGCTGCATTGCTATCTCAGGTCTTGGAAGCCATGCCTTTGGATCTTGGAGAGACCGCGATAGTCATTACATGTGGCTCAGAGACGCCATTCCACACGAACTCCCAGGTGCTCGAGTATTCACATACGGTTATGACACTCGGCTAGCCGAGAGCAATAGCTTTCAGAATCTTGAGGATGCTGCCTTGACGTTTCGCGCTTCTCTGAGTATTGCTTTGGGCAGCAGACCGCCCGATCTGTTGAATTTCAGCCAATATGCAGCCACTCATAAGAAGCCAATGGTGGAGAAAGCTAAAAATCTACTCATATTAAGCCACTTAGCCAGTCAGATTGAGGATCTTATTAAGGATCTTATTAAAGGATCTTATAGGGAATTAAGAGATTTCTTCTTATTTTTAGTCTATATATACCTGCTTCTTCTTCTTCTTCTCCTATAAAAGTTAGGTAATAAGTTAATAAATTAAATTAAGTTATTTTAATAAGATCGTATTCTAACTATCTTTATTAATTTTAATAGATTATAAGCCCGGCTACTTCCGCTATAGCGATCTTATAGATATTACTATTAAATAAAGAAACGTTATTATTAGTAGTATATTATTAGCGTTATAAAGATTTAGTCTTAATTTTAAATATAGAATTAAAGTTTTCTTACTTATCTTACTACGCGAAAAAATATAAAATTTCTCTATAATAATTTAATAATAAGTTAATCTACTTAGTAGTAAAATTTATTCTATTAAAAAGAGTACTATTTATTATAATTATAGTTTTTAGAAGAAACGATTCGATAAATATATTATTAAGAATATTATATATTAAAGTTATATACGTTAAATTTAATATTATCTTCTCTAAATAATATTTAAATATTATAAATATTTTACTATAGCTATCTCAGCTTAATTTAATATAGTAAGCTAAATATAGAGCTTTTTAAAGCTTAAAAAATAGTAAAATTATTATACTTAAATAAAGAAAATAAAAGTAATCCTCTTATATAATAATATATAAGAAAGAGTTAGTACTTAGATTATATCTCTTATTATTATAAATAATACTATATAGAAGTAGCAGTAGTTATACTAAATAATAATAATAGAATAAAGACGCTATAATACTTAGATAATAGCGCTAATTTATTCTATATATAAGAAGAAATTAGATAATAAGATTATAAAGTATTTAACTATCTATAACTTTTAGGCTATATTATAAAGATTATATATTAGCTCTAGATATATCTATTAATACTTTAAATTAAAGAATATATAGAACTTACGCTATAATAACTCTATAAAAATATTTATTATAAATATATATTTTAAGACTAAAGAATTAAAGAAAGTCGAATATCTTATCTTAAAATAAATTATTATATTAATACTTCTTTATAATTTAGATAGTAAATATAAGAATATAGTTTATTATCTTTTAATTATAACTTAATAAGATTTACTTTTAGACTAAGTAATTCTATTACTATATAAGAAAGAACGTCTTCTTAATTATAAAAATAAGATTTAGATTATAAGGGCTACTACTATTACTACTAAAAAAAAGAATAATTATAATAATAATCGTTTTAAGAATCTAAAGAGTTTTAATTATAAGGTTAATAATAAGATATTAGAGTATAATCTCTATAAATTTATAAAGAGTAGAAGAAAGAAGAGATACTAATTATTAAACTATTAAGAAAGATACTTTAAAAAAACCTCTAAAAGATTTAAAAGATCTAAAATAAACGTAGTTAATAACTTTAAAATAAATAACTTTAAGAATAAAAATACTATATACTTTTTAGCTATAGTATACTTGATCTTTAGAGAGAATAATTATATAGAAGATTACTCGCTAGCTAATAAGTTAATACTAATATATAATAGATATTAGGTTAGAAAGGAATATTCTAATAAATATTAGAATCTTATACTAAAATTTAACGAAATTTAGATAAGAAAGAAACTCTCTTAATAAAAAATAAAAGAAGTTAAGATTAAGTTAGATACTTAGCTTAACTCTAAACTAAAATTAAATAATAAAACGAGCTAAATACCTAGAGAGAAACCTAATAGTTTAGAATATTTAGAAAATTTAGAAAAATTCGCTAAATATATTTATATAATTAGTAGAAAGTCTACTACGTTATAGAACTAGCTAATTAACTTAGAATATACTTATTATATATACTTTAATAAAGAGGAATTTATAAACTACTAGCTATATTATACTAGAATCTCTATTACTAATAGAATAATTATTTAAATAAAAGATCTTAGTACTATTAAATTAAATTAGCTACTAGTAGATAGTACTAGTAATATTATTAATATAAAGAATATTTATTATATTCTAGATCTCTCTTATAGATTATTTTTAATAAGTTAGACTATATATTAAAGATTAGGAGTTATCTTTAAGAACGATAAATACTAAATTCTTTAAAGATCTAAACTTATTAGAATTACTTTTAAGATTAGTAATACGTATATCCTTAATATATCTTAGTTAACGGCTAGGATAGCTATACTAATTACTTAAAATATATAGACTTTATCGACTAGCCTTATATTTAATAAAGATATAATAGAACTCTAATATAGACGAATAGAATACCTAAATAAAATAGATCTTAAGAAACTTATTAATATAAGTAAGAGAATTATTCTAACGTATAAATTAAAAGTATATTCGATATACGAGATCTATAATAAGATTAAATCAGTACGAAAGGTCTTAAGAAGAGTATAATAGAAGATTATAAAGAAACTTAATAAAATCTATATAAATTTAAAAGAATTAATTAATATTTTCTTTATAAATAAAGTAAAGTACTATATACTTCTTACTAACTAGATTACTCTTTAAACTTAGTACTTTATATATAAGTATAAGAATAAGATCTATAAGCTATTTCGCTAATAGAAAACTAAAGTCGAGACTTAATTAAGATATAAGATTAAGATTATTTACTTTAATAATAGAGAGGAATTTATTAATAACGATTTTAAAAAATACTTTAAAGACTCTAGAATTATATAGAAACTAACTATTCTTTATATACTAAAATAGAATAATCTTAGCGAGATATAAAATTATATTATTATAAACGATATAAGGGCTATACTATTTAACTTAAAGCTATCTCGCTATCTATAGTCTAAACTTCTATATACTAAGGTCTATTAAAAGAATAGAAGCTCTATATCTCGTCTTATAAATAAGATACTCTATAAAGCCTAAACTAGTAAACAGCTATATCTAGAGTATATATATATTATTAAATACGTAGTCTAGATATATATTTTAAAGAAAAAATAAAAGAAGCTAAATAAACGTAGTAAGAAGTACTACTTAATTAGCTATAATAAATCTAATATCTTTTAAGTATAGAATCTAGTTATACAAAAAGTTAAATATATATTATAGATAAATTTTAATAAATCTTAAATAATTACTAAAGTAGTAACTGATACTAGCTATTAGCTAGCGAAAGCTATCGACGACAACGTTAATAGAATAGTCGATATAGAGAATAAGAATATTATTAGTAAGTTATAGCGCGTATAAGACTGAGTTACTAGAATACTAAATTATATTCCTTATAACGTTTAAAGAAGAAGAAGATCTATATATAAGAAAAAGACTTATATACTAAAGATCTTCTAGTATTAGATTTAATAAATCTTAGCTAAATAATATTAATCTTAGTTAAGTAGTATTAAGATATTTTTAATACTAGTAAAAACTAAAAAGAAATAAAGCTATTTATATACTATTAAAATAAATCTCGTTATTTTATAATTTAATCTTATTAGTTAACGTATTCTTCTCTTATTAGTTAATATTCTTTCTCTCTATCTATTCTTTTAAGTCTAGCTTTAAGTAATTCGTATTAATTAGCTTCTATAATACGTTATATACTTTATCTTTAATTATTATATTAGCTAGATTCTTATCTCCTTTAATTTATAGAATCTTTATAATCTCTTATTACTTATATAATTATCTTAGATATAGTAGATCTATTATTAGTTATTTCTTCTAAATCGTATCTAGTTTAATAAGGTATTTATAGAGAGATCTTAAGTTAATATATATTAAAAGAGATATTCTTCTCTAGATATTACTAAAGAGAATTTAATTTAAAGTAGCTTTTATTATTACTATAATATTAAATCCTAATAATAGTATATATAATTTAGATACTAGTATACTTCTAGTTACTTAATAATATTTAATTAATTACTAGTAAATAATATTTACGTTATTCTAAATATTAGCTAGAATAATTATATATTCTAGTTAAGATAAAAGATCTTTATTATTAATAAATAAGAAGTTTATAAATATTACGATTCGAAAGATTTTTATATCTAATTTAATAAATATAAGGTCTAAAGCTTCTATTTATTATAATAGATATCGATTTAGATACTATATATTATCGTATATAGAATTAGTAATCTAGATAGCGTAAAAGAGAGTAAATATAGTTTATAATTAAGAGACTATTATAATATATACTTCTTATACTCTTTAAGTAACGTATTACTTCTTTAAAAATAACTTTATAAAAAGCTAAATCTTTTTAGCTTACTTAGATTAACTAATTCTTATATTATTAGAAGTATTAAGTATAATAATAAATCTATTAAAATTTAAAGGTTACTTAGAAGTAAGCTTCTTATATAGCTTAGCTAATAGACTAGTAATATTTAGTTTCTAAAATTTAATCTCTATAAATTTCTTAGTATTAGTAATAAGAGAATTATTAGTTTATAAACTAATAATAGCTAACTTATTAAATAGTAAGTATATATTAAAGATAAATAGAGTTATCTCTAGCTTATCTATATAATACTTATAATAGATCTAGAATTAGTACGTTTCTAACTCTATTATTCTATATAATAGAAGAATAACTTTTAAAGCTACTTCTACTAAGAGTCCTATTTTAATTAAGACTAGAATAAAGATATTTCTAGCTAACTCGAAGCGAGACTAAGTATATACTTATATAATATCTTATAGGTATAATAATAGCTTCGAGATTATTAATAATAGAGTAATAATAAGTCTCTAACTAGTATATTAAATAGTAGAGATCTAAGTAAGTATATTATACTTTTCTAAATTATTAAATATTTATACTATAAGTCTTAATTTTTTAAAGGTCTTCTCTATATCTTTATTCTTTATCTAATTTATAAAGCGACTATTAAATATATATATTTCGATAGAAATATCTTTCTTACTTATTATCTTAAAAATACCTTTTTTTAGTAGTCTATTAAGCTCTCTTAATCTAAAGTCTTTAAAACCTAATATAGAAAGATTAGTAATATAAATTATAATATTAGTTATATACTAATAGCGAGTAGAGACTCTTTAATTATAAGTAGAATTATAATATATCTCTAAAGTATCTTACTCTATTTAGAGTTTTAAAATATCTTACTTATTATTAAATCTATTATCTAGCTAGTTACGTAGTTCTTTTAAAGTATTATTTAAAATACTCTCTAATTACTTATTAGAATCTTAGATATCTAGTTCTTCTAAATAAGACTTAATAATAATAACTCTAAACTTTATAAAGCTATTTAATAGCTTAATAATATATATTTCTTTAGTAATAGATAATAACTTATATAGGCTAGTCTACTTTTTCTAATATATTCTCTATACTAATATTAAAGATTTAATTAAAATATTATAAATTTAAACTACTTACGAACTATTACGTTAATATAGAGTATTCTTTATCTATCTTTTAGCGTATAGCTTAAATATCTTATTTATAGCTAACTTAATAGCCTTTACTCGCTATACTATAAATAGTATAAATATATTATTACTAAAGATATAAGAAAAAGCTCTAAATATTAGTAATATAAAGACTAGATTATTATAATCTACTATATTATTAATAGACTTAATAGTTATTTATAAGCGGAGTTCTTTATTAACGGTCTAATTCTTAAGTTCCTTAGTAATAATAAGATATATACGTTATAACGAGATATAATATCGCTCTATAAGTTTAATAGAGTAAGTAGACTCGACTAAGATATACTTTATTTATATACTTATAATTCTAATATTTTATTTAAACTTAGAACTATTAAAGTTAGTACTAATATTATAGAGAATAATATTAAGAGAGTTAATATATATATTTATTTAGTAAAGTTAAAGTATATTCTATATATAGAATATACTTATATTAGCTAACTATCTAGCCGTCTAGAATAAAGTAGTCTTATTAATAATATAGAGTACTAAATCTTTATTAATAAATAATATATTAATTACGACTATATAGTTAAAATATACGTTATTCTTTAATATAAACTTAAATCTATTTAGGGATCGAGAGTACTTTTAATAGAATTTATAAAATTTAGTAATTCTTTAAAATATTTAGTAATATTTAGAGTCCTTATATTCTACGCGTTCTAGTATATATATTAGTCTATTAATAAAAGAATATTTAAATTAATAATATAGCTATTATAGCTTAGTATTAGTTAGATAGTTTATTAATAATAGACTCTATATTAAGAATAGATATTCGTATATACGAATAATTAATACTATAGATCCGTCTCTTAAAACGATAGTATTATTAATATTATTTAAATAGATCTTAAGTCTATCTATATTTTAGAGATATAGAAGAAACGGAGTATCTATCTTTATAATATAAAAGTTAATATAGCTAATAGAAGACTTAATAATAAGTTTACTAATTAATATTACTAAATCTAATTTAAAGTAAGTATTAATATCGCTAGTAGTAGTAATATCTAGCTTTTTATTAAACTCTCTTATATATATTTATACTTATTTATAGTTAGTAGTAGAAGTACGTACGGCTTTAATATTTAGTATTACTCTATAAAATTCTCTTAATATATATCGATTAATAAGAAAGCTATTAGAGTAAGTTATTATATAGTATACTAAGTAATTTATAAGCTTTAAATAGTATACTTAGATTTACTCTAAAGTAAGTATAAATATTAATATTAGAAAGTTTTTAACTTCTTAATTATTATTATCTAAGTTAGTCTTTTAAATATTAAGAGCTAGATTATTAATCTTATTATTATTATTATTATTATTATCTTTATATTTCTAAATATACGTATTATATCGTTTAGCGTATTTATTTATATATTTATTTTTAGTATCTTAATATTCTTTTTTCGTATACTTAATAGATTAATATTCTAGTCTCTTATATATAAAGTATCGTTTTATTTAATATCGAGTATTATTTATATCTTACGTAGTACTTATTAAAGATCGATTAATATAATACTTATAATTAGTAAAGTATATTATAGATATTAATAGATCTAACTTCTCTATCTTAATTATCTCCTTATAATTCTTAATTACGGTATATATATTATTAATTAGTATAGTAATTAAGATTATTTACTAAAAAATTATAATGCTATATATAAAGATATTATTATATATAGAGATAATCTTATTATAGAGTATAAAGTTTAATTAAAACTTATAGTTAAGACTTCTCTAGATCTAATAGAGTTATTATACTATTTTATTAAAAATAATATCTTTATACTTATCTAAGATAACTCGAATTAATACTTTAAGATTAATACTATTTTATTTTTAAAGTATATTATATCTATATTTCTCTTCTTTAAAGTACGCTTAGAATCTATTAAATAATTATTAAATTATAAGGTTAACTTCTTAATAGCTAAAATAGTAGTATTCTAATATTATAGATTTTAGTATTATAGAGAATATTATATAGAGTATCTCTTAAGAGATCTTAGCTCTTATATAAAGATTTATAAAGATAATAAATTTATAGCTAAGACTCTTTATTGAACTACTACTATATTTTTTATTAATAATATATATCTTAGTAAGCGTTATAAGTTCTTTACTATAGCTATAATTCTACTTAGTACTAAATTCTTAAATAACTTAATATAAAGATAGTAATAGATATAGAATACGATAATTTAATTTATATAGAATAAGAGAATTAACTATCTAATTAAGAATAGAAGTTATAGTAGTATTTAAAGTTAATATTAATTATTATTAAAGTAGCTATAAAGATATCTTCTAAGTAAATTACTAATACGTTTATAATTATTAAGTAGGTCGTTAATATAACTGCTAAGAGAGAGAGTATTATAAATTATCTTCTAATTATAAAAGATCTTATTTAATAATCTCTATTAATAATTATAATATAATAATATCTCTTTCTTTTAGAATATATACTTCTTTAGTTTATAGATAGTCTCGCAGATCTCGTATAAGCTCTATATTAATTAGTTTAAAGTTATTCTTCTAGAATTACTTAAAGTTCTTAGTAAAATACTTAAAAAGAGTACTTAAGTCTCGATACTAATATAACTTTATTCTTTATTAAATAAATTAATTAAGTATCTTAAGATCTTCTTTATTCGGGTTAACTTTTTTATTTAGTAGATTATTTAATTATTTCTTAGTTAAAATATTATTCTTAAATCTAGCTATTTTACGTTAAAACGAAGATTAGAGCGGGAATTAAAGCGCTTTAATTAGACTAATTAAGAATAGAATTAGAGTTAGATACTCTAATTAAATTAGTCGAGTTTAATATTAAGATCTTAGATATTAAGATCTCGTTATATATAAGTATTTAATTATTACTTATAGAAAGTAGAATTTAATACTTTAAGAGAAATTTATAAATTTTTTTTAATATTAAAGAAGTTTTTTTAAAATATAGTCTAGCTAATCTATATACTAAATAAAATATATTAATTAGTATTAATAAGTTATAGCGCGTATAAGACTAAGTTATTAAAATACTAAATTATATTTCTTATAACGTCTAAAGAAGAAGAAGATCTATATATAAGAAAGAGACTTATATACTAGAGACCTTCTAGTACTAGGCCTAATAGGCCTTAGTCAAATAACGTTAATCTTAGTTAAGTAGTATTAAGGTATTTCCAATAGATATAGAGTAGCAGTATACGCCTAACTACGTCGCCGTTACCTCGGATATACTAAATATACTAAATATAGACAGAATTCGCGATATTTTAACTTAGTCGAACCTAACCGAGGATTTAGGAGATATAGAAGAATCTTAATAAGAGGAAGTTAACGAAGAACTCTTAAATAGCCCTAAATTATACCTAGATCTAAGTCTAGATATAACGTATACGAGAAAATCTTAAAGAATTCCTAAATCTTCTTAGAAAAGTTCTTTAAATAATAAATAAAAAGACTCTTAAATATAGATTTAACGAGCTATTATATATACTAAATATAATAAAACGCTAGAAGTAGAACGTATATACTATAGACTAGCTACTTTAAAATATAAAAATTTAGAATATTATAACTTTAAATTAGAATTCGATCTTATAGCTATATATAAATAGATTTCTTAAATATAAAGCTACTAGACTACTTAGAAATTAAATAATAATAAACTATTAATATACGAACAAGCTATAGTTAGGCTATTTGCGAAATAGTAGAAGAAGATAATAGATAAGTAAATAGAGTTATTTAAAATTATAAAGACTTAAAAACTTACTTCTAGACTAAAGAACGTACTAGTATTAACTAATAAATAGATATTTAAGATTAAAAAGAAGTTAAATAGATCTATTCTATATAAAGTATACTAAGTTATTAAAGAATTTAAATAGATTTATAGAATTAACTATAATTAGATATTTATTTTAATCGTTAAGTCTATATTCTTTAAGATACTATTTATTATTATAGCGTACTATAATCTAGACTATAAGTAAATAGATATTATTATAGTATTTCTAAATATACTTCTTAAGGAAATAATCTATATAGAACTATTAATAGGCTACGAAAAAGCTAATTAAGTATACCTTCTATAAAGAGTACTATATAGCCTTAAGTAGATTCTATAAGAGTAATACTATATACTTTATAACTTTCTAATCTTAAAAGAATTTAAGATAATCGAGTCCGATTATTCGCTATTTATTAATAAGGTTACGAGACTTATTATAAGTATCTATATAGATAATATTCAGATATATAGATTAAAGGGTTTAAATTAAATTATAATACTTAAAGAGAAACTAAATAAATACTTTATAATAACTAATCTTAATCTAAGCTTCTATTATTTAGATATAGAAATCTAGAGAAATCGCCGTGCGAAGATTATACAAGTTATATAAATAACGTATCTAAAGAAGATCCTTATACGATTTAATATAACTAACTATACGTCTATATCGACCTCTATAGTACTTAATACTTAACTTTAAAAAAAACTAGTTAATTAGACTAAATCTAATATCGTTAAAAAGTACTAGTTAATAATTAGATTAATTATATATTTTATAATCTAAACTAGGCCTAATATCTACTTTATAGTAATAATTCTTTTACGCTATAATTATAATTCTAATTCTAAATATATTATAGCTATTAAGTGTATAATACGATATCTTAAAGAGACGCTAGACTATAGAATTATATACGAATTAATAGATAACTTAGTAGGCTATATAGATACTAACTAAGTATCTAATATAAAGTCTAGGTAATCTCTAGAGATCTATATATTTATATTTTATAGAGGACTTATTAGTTAATCCTTTAAGCGCTAGCAGTCTATTATACTATCGTCTTATAAAATAAAGTATATAGCTTAAATCTAGATAGCTAAGAAGACTATTTAAATAATATATCTTTTATCTAAATTAGATATAGATCTAGAGCTATCTATAAAACTAGTATAAATTAAGGCTAATAATTAAAGAACTATAGTATTTATAAAAGATCTATAATTCTACTCTCGTACTAAGTATATTAATATATAGTAATACTTTATTCGAGATTAAGTTAAAACCGAGGCTATTTAATTTATATAAGTATCTATAAATAAGATAGTAACTAACGAACTAATTAAAATACTTAGTAATAATAAATTTAGGACCTTTATACGTTAAATTAGACTTAATAAATAAGAACTATATAGAAGAAATTTAGAAGAAGGAATATAGTTTAATATTAACTAAGTAAAAATATTAAATTTTAGCTAATATATAGTCACTTATAAGAAGCTAATAGTAAAGAAAGCTAAAAATCTACTTATATCAAGCCACTTAGCCAGTCAGATTAAGGATCTTATTAAGGACCTTACTGAAGGATCTTATGGGGAATTGAGAGATTTCTTCTTATTCTTAGCCTATATATACCTGCTTCTCCTCCTTCTTCTCCTATAAAAGTCAGGTAATAAGTTGATAGATCAAATTGAGTCATTCTGATGAGATCGCATCCCAACCACCTTCATCAATTTCAACACGATCGACCTCTGATATTCATCGCACATTCACTAGGTGGTCTAGTGCTCAAGCAGGCTTTGATTCAGATGGCGTCAGGAGATGGGGTATATAAGGGTATTTTCCATTCAACTTACGGTATACTCTTCTTCGGTGTACCGAACCAGGGAATGGATACAAGCTCCTTACGTTCCATTGTCGGCAGCCAGCCTAATTTGCCTTTCCTGGAAATGCTCAGTAAGGATAGCGGCAATCTACAGGGGCTCGTTGAGAATTTCCGAAAAGTATTCCATTTTAGGGATTCTGAGATTGTCTCACTTTACGAAACACGGGCTTCACGGATGGCCAGGAAGGATGCACTAGGCAAATGGTCCATGAACGGTGATTTTGCGGTTCTGGTCAACAGGTTCTCAGCTAGGAGTGGTCGCGCATGGGAGGATACCCCATCGTTCTTACAGCCTATCGATCGGAATCATTCTGACATGGTCAAATTCTCAGAATATGACGATGTTGGTAGCATTGTAGGCAATTTTCTCACCCGGTTTGCAAAAGCAGCACCCGCTGTTATCAAAGACAGAATAAGAACTTTAGAGCCGTCAAGGACGCCATTTCCTTCCGTTAGACGGTCATTAGCTTCCAGGTAACAACCCTTGAAAGAAGAAGCCGACACTGAACAGCTGGAAAGACTGATCGAGGCTAAACACAGAAGTGGTCTCAGACAGCAACCGAAGAAAAGGGAGAGGTCCAGTGATACCAGAAGCCAAAATGCCACTCCAGTGTTCTCGAAAGTCAAGTCGAGCTCGAAATGTTCGCTAATGCCAGCTTGGATATCAAGATCACGCTCTCACGCTAGTCAGATTTGACATGGACGGCGTGGAAAGGATACCCTGATGCAGCATATACTCTCCAGGAGCACTCCCATTGACCAAGGATAAAATAGATGGACTTCGCTACATTGCGTAGCTTTCGCTATAAAGCTGAAGTCTTTCCGCCTGCTTTGGACGCTGACCCGAGGAGCCAGGAATGGCGTGACCACGAAACAAGGCACTACCGCGCTCTATCTCGTAATCGGCTTTGACATATACCCGAGGAAAGCCACTGATTGACAGAGGTTCCAACGTGCGAGCTATGAGTAAGGTGAGGATGTTTGCCCTCCACAATGCAGCAGCATGGAACATTTGAGCGCAGTCGAAATCCTGCTCAAAGAAGGCCCCGATTCCCCTGCTCCGAAAGATGAAAGGATATCGCCAAAGGAACTGGCTCCAGGAAGGTCCACCGGAAAGTCGCATGGAGACTCTGTGAAGACACAAGACAGGTCTTGGGAGCTACAAGCGAGACGGACAAGAGCATTTCACCCATTTTTGGAGTATCTGATCAGGTCCGGCGGAAGGATCAACAGACCTTCACCTCCCTTTACAATCAACCATTACCGATTTGCTCTTTGGGATGTGAAAGATTCATGGCTCATAGCACTCCGTGACGTCCAGAGAGCAGAGACAAGGCTCTTACAATGATAATGTCTCTAGGTCCTCATCCGAGTGACAATACCAGTCGGTAAAAGGGTCAAGCTAACCGCACGCCTTCAGCAATCGACGTTCCAATCCAGGAATCCAGGATAAGAAGTGCATGCCTACATATGGAGCGCTTGCATAAGCTGCCTACCTGAGATCATTTGCCAGCCGGGCTATATAGAGCAGTGCTGGATCCATCCTCCAGGCATCCTCCAGGCGGGGTAATTGATTTGGCCCCTCCAGAGGAATCCTTCGCGTGCAATCGTGGATAGATAGTTGAGAGAGAATCGAGTAGATCATCGTACCCATACACTTCCCCTCTCTATCTCGAGAATCCAAAGAACAGAAACTCAGAAAAATACCGTCGGTCAACAGGACCCCTTAACCAACCCCGCCAGACCATGTCCGCACCCCTCTACACATCCCGCCTCTCCATCCCCTACTCCCCCCTCTCCCCCCTCAACACCCTCGACATCCACACCCCCACCTCTCACCCCCTCTCCCCCTCCTACTTCCTCATGTAAACCCCCTCTTGCCCTCCGCCCCCTCTCCTACCACCAATCCCACTAATCTACCCAACCAGCTACATCCACGGCGGCGCCTTCCGCGACCCCCTCGTCT